>JAYMTB010001108.1:0-11662 GCA_036897585.1 Francoa sonchifolia
ACTTTCTGCATTTTCTGATTAGGATTTACAATCTACAACTTATGTTCTACATTTAAATTTGGTGTTAGGTGGATTAAAGACGCTGGGAAGTTTGATATAATCAACCGTTGATATATGGGATAGTTAAATATTTTTGTGTGCTTTCTAATGCATTTTTTTTTATGATTCAGGCAACTTTAGGCACTGGTTCATCTACAAAGAAAAGCACACTTCAATGTACTGTACAGGATAAAAGTCCAGTGTTCTTGTGTTCTTTGTTACCAGATAAGACTGAGTCTTGCCCTCTGAATCTGGAATTCGATGAGGAAGATATAGTCACCTTCTCGGTAATTGGTCCACGAAGCATTCATCTCTCTGGTATCTTTTTGGCTGAGGATGGAGATCATCACTGTGATTCGTATCCTTTAAATTAATTGCTTTGGGTCTTCACTGCTCTCTGCGGACTTGCAATAAGACTAAATGCTCAAATAATTTGTTGTACAAACTGATATTGCATCGTATATAACAGTCACTTAATGCATTACAATGGGACCTATCCACATAGTTCGTCATCTGCAAACCCATTATTGAACATGATTTCAATATAAGGTTTCACATCAGATTTTAGAGTTCATATGTATAGCACTACTCTTGTTATTCTCACAGTTTTCCTTGCAATTGAGTACTTTTTATTTATGTCATTGCACTGTGCTAATGATCACATAACACATATATGTTTTTGCGGTTGCTTTGTTTTTCCCTTGACACGACTTTAGCGATTCTTGCGGGGAGGATATTGCTGAGACAGAAACTGATGAGTCCAGTGAGTATGACAGCGAAGATGGATTTGAGGACAATTTTATTGATGATAGTGATCTTGAGATGTACCCTCCTTCACCTGTCCCTAATAGTGGAGGTATAACATTCTGTCCAATTTTATTTCTTTAACGAGCATGCAAGTGATCTGCTGCAAGATTCAACCATTGCTGTAATTTTCATAATGTTATTTTGAGATTTTTGTCATTCACATGTTCGAGATAAAATCTTGGTCTGTCGTGTTGTTATCAATCTTGTAATTAATTCATATTTGATATTTGTGTTTCGATTTTGAGTTGTAATTGATTATTTTTCATATAACTTGTTTTTATGTTATGTTTAGTTGTTATTGAAGAGATAATGGATGATGAGAAACCAACAAATGGGAATGCGCAATTTAAACTACAGAAGAAGAATCTATCCAATGATTTGAAGGGAAAGAAAAAATCTGAACAACAAATTGTCGTCAAGGGTGATACTGGTGTCCATGTTCTGGAAAGTGAAGACGAAGATGGTTTTCCGCTCCCCGCTTCGCATGAAAGCAAACCTACTATTGAGAAGCCGGGAGCAGAAGCAGAAGCAAAACAGACAGATAAGAGAACAACTGGGAAGACTAAGAAAAAGAAAGCAAAAGATCATGGTGATGATGCAGCTAGCCTAAAAAGAAAAGTTGAAGATATTGACCAAGATGGTCTACCAGAAATGTGAGAATTTACCCATCTCCGCTGGTTAGCCATTCAAATCTTTGATTCATCTCATCTATCTGCTAAAGTTGTTCCTGAAATGATTATAGGCAAAAGAAGAAGAAGAAAAATAAAAAGCAGAAAGAACAAAGCGAAGAGGGAAAATATCATGAAGCTGAGATAGAGGATGTAGTCAAGCCTGAGGTGAAGAGCAATGACATGAATAAGGTTTTGCCTGATGGAAATGAAGCAGATCTGAATGAGAGGTGATGGCATCTATATCTTCTTCTAGACTTTGCATAATACTCTCATTGTTAATGATTGTTATCTTTCTTGGTATGTTTTTAGCTACTGTTTTCATGTGATTTGCATAACACTTGTTATCTTCATAATTTCCAGTGGAAATGCCTCTAAGGAGAAGAAAAAGAAGAAAAAGAAGGCTAAGACCCAAGAGAGTGGAGAAGGTACTAATGCTACAGAAGAAAAGGGTGCGTTGGAGGTAGAGAATCAAACTGAAGGTAAGCCATCTCAAGTGAGAACCTTTCCCAATGGGTTGGTTGTTGAGGAGCTAGCTATGGGCAAACCAGATGGCAAAAAGGCTTCCCCGGGAAAACAGGTTACTATTCATACATAAACCTTTCAATTGGTCCTATGTATTTGAAAAAAGCCATGAGCTTTTTTAAACTGCTGAACAGTAATGATTTTGTTGAAGCATCGACTGAATTATAAACACTCTTTCAAACGTAACAAATTTCTCTTGCTTGGTCTCAGGTCTGTGTCCGCTACATTGGCAAGCTGAAGAAAAATGACAAGATTTTCGACTCTAATGTTGGAAGAGCACCCTTTAAATTTCGCTTAGGTACTTTCACATTAGGAGACTACTACTGGCAGCAACTTGATATGTTAGTCTTGCTGAATTAAGTTTTCGTTTACTCTTGCAGGTGTTGGACAAGTTATCAAGGGATGGGATGTTGGCGTCAATGGTATTTACCGTTATGATTGAGACAATTAGATTCGCATTATATGTAATACTTCAGAGTTGTTCTTACAAATTTGTTTCATGTATGTTCAATCTTCAGGCATGCGTGTCGGGGACAAAAGAAGGCTCACCATTCCACCAGCAATGGGGTATGCACTGCTGAATATTTCTTTAAAATATGCCTTTCGGTGAATAGCACTTTCTATTGCTCGATACAAGTTGTAAAATTGAAACGGGGTGTTCAAATCAGTAACACTTCCAACTTCCCATCCTTTTTTAATGCAGTTATGGTGCTAAAGGCGCTGGCGGTCAGATACCACCAAACGCGTGGCTTATGTTTGACGTCGAGTTGGTTGATGTCCGTTGATTGGCACATCTTAAGCAACATTATGGGCCTTTCTCAAATTCCAATTTTGAAGTTCTTGTGGTTGTGTTTTCGGGTTATGAAATTGAGTTTGAAGTTGTATGCTGCAAACAGAAATAGTTTCATGGTTTATAGCTCAACAATATTTTCTAAAATGAACCCTTGATTTTTGGGTAAAGAATATTAGTTTAATCAAAATTTCCTATATGCATAATCTTCACAATTAGGATGACTCTGATTTTTATAAGGAATTTGAATCTGAATCAGAATTGGAAGATGAGATGAAAAAAATTGAATGAATTTTTCAAGATTCCATAGTATACAGAGATGATGATCTTCTCGGAGATATTAGCTTGCTGGAGAATGCTGAATGGATTCATAAGCTTTCGATGGATATTGATCAAGTGCAAGAGGTAAATGTGAATGATGACCTCGCCCGAAATATATGCACAAGCATTCAAAGAAAAAGAAAAGGCAAACATATAATTCTGGGATATTTAGCGTTCATCTCACATTTCGATCATACGAATTGGGTGAAAGAAAACATAGTTTTGCAATTATAAAATATATCATCTTACAGGTACAAGAAGATAATCAGAACAACAAACCTGGTGTCATACTTATGAACCGCTACGTCAACAAATGTAATAGACAAGAAATTACACGATAGCTGAGCCAAATAGAAAACCTAATAATAAGAAGTCCTATCTTGATCCTAGTAAGTTAAAACCAACATGCGAGTATCACCCTAGTTTGTTGTTACCAGTCGGGAGAATCTCAATGCTTTAAAGATTGTGGGAAAAAAAAAAGGAACATAAAATCATGGTAAATGCTATGATTAGCAGAAAACGTCAAATTTTGATTGGCTGGCGGGTTTAGATTCGTCAGCAAAAGATATGTTATTATCTGCGGCTGAATTCCTCAAGCTCTGTATAGGGTATGCAGAGGCTGAGTTGTCTCCATTAAAAAATATGGAAGATGCTGGTATTGACTTTGTTCCTCCGTATGCCCCCTTCATATCATCTGCAGATATGACATTAATTGGGATGATGGCTGATGAATGAAGCTCGGTTTTCTGTTTCTTGGGCTTCTGCTCTTGCTGATGACCTGGTAGAAAACTTCCTACCACAACCTGATTCTCCAAACGAATAAAATCAATTATTAGCAGTCACGATTCTAATCATAATGGTACTTGATGAATTAAAAGAAAAGTGCTTTGGGGCAAGGTTTATCCAGATAACTGCAAGAATAATGGGGTCTGCGTTACTTGTACCTGCACAGAGCCAGCAGCTACCAACAAACCAGCTAGTCCTCCTCCCATGACACGACCATCTGGGCCAGCCAGAGAGACACTCATCCCACCAGATCTGCTCTTTGTTCCTCCATTCTCAGTAGGCATATATGATCCAGACAAGGAAAGTATCTCAAATCGACCCTGCAGGAACATCAAAAAAAGCTCCACAATTTCTCCAGAATCGAGGGAGATGATACCATAAAACTGAACTTAGGACAAACTTGAGTTGGTAACGTCAAGTGACACGACAGAAGTTAACTGAATTCAATGTAACAAAATCTAGTCTCAAACTAGTTGGGGTCGGCTAAACGGCTCATTTAATTTTTCATTCAGGCCTATTTATAGTCTTTTTTATTTTGGTAAATCATCAGCAAATCAAATCAAATCTTTCTTAACTACTTTTATCTTCATTTTGGCTTAACAATGCATGGTGACAGTACTTTTCCCTTATGATTGCACACAAATCAGTAAGGCGAAATATAACAGGAGGAAAAAAAGGTTATACCTCATATGTCAAAGTACCCCCAGAAGAAGTAGGTTGGCGAAGTGAAACATTTGAAATTGTACCATTAGCAGAAAGAATGCAAATAGCTCGAGATTCTTGTTGAGAAAACGACATAACCTTCATTGTAATATCCTATAAAAACCATAAAATTAACAATCCATAAGTAAAAAAGTAGTATTAGTCAACGCATGACATAATACTTGCAGGAAACTACACTTAATATCCACTCAACAAGCACATGGGCTTTGTGTTTCACCAAATGCGAAAAGATGAATATGTTGACAGCATAAGATTTCTGTTGCTGAATCAACAGTTTCACCTTAATTTGACTTATTTACTTAGTTAAACTACTCTGCCCATATCAGATATTTATGAAAGCATTAGTTCAAAATAAGATGCAAAATATTGATGCAGTTATTTCTTTCAACTATAACAATTTTTGTATGTAACACCAATAAACGACATTCTTAAACTTAATCCAAACACAATATTATAAATATACATTTAAATTGAAGCTTTGAAATGCAGATGAACAAAGTATAGAAATTAATTAACAACATGATATTACATACATGAACATGAACACGAACATATGAATGTGTGAGTCTCCAACGTACCTCGCCATCATTAACAGTAATAATATGCGGTGTGAAATTGGCACCAACATAGTATGCAACCCTCTCACCTACAATACAATTTCCTAAAAGTCAAACCAACGATCTCAATTTTTGCGTTATTACACTAGATGAGCACCCTTTCACAACCCAAAATACCAGCTTCAAAAATCAAACAGTATTACTAGTAAATAAATGAAAAAAGAGCACAAAAATTGAAATTATTAAATGATTCATATTTGCCTATGTTGCCAAAGAAGATAAAAAGAATTCGCAATCATTTTTGAATATGGTTCAAGAAAATCTTTGATTATATGACAACACTAGGCTTCAAGTGCAAGCAGTGTTGAGTATTTATTCTAGGTTAGCCATCTGAAACTCTACACACAGCTCATCATGCATATCTTCACTTCCAGCATACTTATCAAATATTGTTCATCCCACAACATGCCACAATATGTTACTTCTTGTGCAGGTGTCAAAACAAGAATAAAATATAAAAAAAAAAGGCTATATTAGCAAGTGTAGATACTGCCAAAGCTCCTAAATTTAAAAAAATATCTGGAATATTCTCTGAGACTGATTTGGACATGTCACATGAGCTAACAAGTGTCTCATCTATTACATATGAGCTGGCTCCTTCATTTAGGCTCACTCTGTTCCCTGCAGTATGGTGCAATTTCCTGTTACAAAAGGAGACAAGCACAAATTTCTAACCAGCAGAGAGAGATTCTCTTATTTTACAGTAACATTACAAAACCTATCTTTCCTCCGACTACCATAGTTCCAATAAGGTCCCACCCCTATATCAAACCCTCACTATGATTTCCTTAAATTTAACTCCAAAGTTCCCATCCAGGGCCAGATTTTGTAGCACACAAGCTCTTGTTTGCACAACAATAGCCACAGATCCAGAAATGTAACAGTAAAACAAAACCAACTTTAATTAAAATTCGAAATGTTAATAGCAATTAATCACCTGACCCTTCAAACTCATATTTATGTGATTTCTTTATTGAAAGCTTCTTTCTACCCTGTTTCCAATCTGATACCTCTGATGTCAATGGAATCGAGGATGAAATAGGCATAGGCGATAATGGCAGCGCAACCTTCCCATCAGGACCATACTTCCTCGGTCTCCCCCTCCCCCTCTTCTTCACTTCTGAACCCAACACCGGCACACTCACAAGCGATGCAACATCTGCTGCGGCCGGCATTGTTGGCTCATCAAACTGGCTAGGACTATCACTCCTCGATTCCGCACGGTACGCCTCAAGAACTTCATCTCCCTTTCCAGTAACCTCTTTTCCCTCCATATCATAAATTACAGAAACAACTATCCTAAAAACCTGAAAAAACTCCTCAAATCCGAAGAATAATCAAACAACAACAACTTCAATTTTCAGAAACTATATACAAAGATCAAAACTATAGAACTACAACTAACAAAAACTGCTCTGTTTTCCACAGCTGCAGAAAATGCACAGAGCTTCCAGGGCGGAAACTTATTCACCTAAAAAATTATCAAAAACTCCCAAGAGATTACTGTAAACAGAAATGGCGAATTATGGGAGTGATTACAGAATTGCTTGAAATTAGGGTTTTGCAAGAAAAAGTGAAGAGACAAATTGGAAAATAAAATAAGATGATTTTTAATTCATAAATTAGTATTTTAATTCCAAAAATTCAGTATTAATTTTGATTAAGAAATTGTTCACGTCCGTCTTGGAAATTTAATAAAAATGTTATTAAATATATTTAATAAAAAAATTAATAATAATTAAAGCTGTAAAGATAAATATCAATGTTCCCACCACTAATCACTGATATTTGTCTGTCTTGAGTTACTTATTAAATAAAAATATTTATCACAAACACAAGTCAACTATAGCATTCCAAGTGGAAAAACTTTTCTCATACAACACAACAAAAAACATACATGCTAAATCTCACAATTCAGTTCAGTTCGTGTTTATATAAGGTAGATTTAGAGATTAGATTAAACTTGTATGACTGACTTAAGATTTGATTTGGGAAGGAAAAATCCGGCTCTTTTTTCCTCGAACGAGTATTCCAAATCTTCCAAAATTTCTTGGAGTGGATTAGCCTTGAATGGAATAGGAGGATGGGCTGGGGTTGCAGCTGTCTGCATTGGAACAGATATCGTAGAAGGTGTAGCAGGCGGATAAAATGGTACCTTTGGGGTTCTATTTTCTTCGTCTGCAATAAAAGTAGTCTTTGATGGAGTAGTGGAGGGCGTGCTGTTGGCCGTTGCCACAACTGTTTTTTGTGAAGTTTCGGTTTGCTTTGTGGCGTTTGGCAGATTCATCATGTTGGCCTTTGATGATATTGTGGAGATGGGCGAGAAGGGTATCCTTGTCAACTCTGCTTCACGGGCACCAAAAGATTGATTTTTCGAAGGGAGGGTGGTATCCAAGCTTATCCCACCTTCATAAACATCAGAAAGACAAGCATATGTGTATAAAACTTGTTATCGATTGTCTAAGCCATTCTCCAAATTTAAGCAGTAGAAAGGAACTCACCAGCTGGTATGGCAGTAAAGCCATTATCATGGTATTGGTTCAATAGTTGGTCGTTCTTCTGAACTCGATCGCTCTTTCTAATTGGACGTGATTGAGGTGTTGCTTTTGTGGAATGAAGTGGTCCGAGGGAGAGTCTTCGATTGCTTGCACCTCCAGTTGACATTCTAGGAGCCTTTCTAATGTTCTGGGTCTTTAAGGGGCTTGGTTTTGACCCATAAAGTGCCTCTTGTTCTGCTAAAAGTTGTCCTTGAAGTTTCTTCTGGTCCTGAAAACAGAATTTTGTGAAACAGGCATTAACACGACACATTTATCAAAAAAACTTTACTTTTGAGTTTAATGATCAAATTTGAGAAAAAGGCCCTCTGGGTTCCTACCCTCAGTCTACGGCTTTCTTGCTCTTTTTCTTGCCTTAATATATTGTACTCTTCAAGCATTGAAAGAAGTCGGATCTGCACAGCAGCATATACAATAAACATTTAAAACAAATCGTATAACAGCAACCCCAGAAAAAGGGAAAACCTTGAAAAGGCTATAACCCTAAATCTTTAAACCTTGGGATGGAATTACTTACACCATCATATGTGAATTCTGTATCTCTCTCCTTCTCCCATGCTATAGTTTTGGAAGCCAATGCCTCTACCATTGCTGTTCAACACGATCAAGATTATACATTGCAATACTTTTGGATGAGAAAAAATTCAGCAGCGATTTAAAATCTCTGTTCTGTTGGCTGTACATAAAGCCATTTAATTAATACAGACTGCAAAAATATGATGCAGTGAGTAAAACATACCTGGAAGTTTATTAACCAAAGCACGAGCTTTCTCAGCACGCTTGAGTGTAAGATGAGCACCTCTTCCAGCTATATATCGGTTGTCATCCTGCGCAACGCCAAAAAGTAAGAATTGAGGGAGGACATGTTGATAGAATGAAATAAAATAAAAATGTATGAAGGGAGAAACACTCAACCCTGTTATACTCCTCAAGCCAGCACTCCTCCTCGCATGCAGCCAACCATTTCTCGACTTTTTCAAGTACTTCTTTCCTGCTAAACGCTTCCCCTTTCACGTTGGCAATCTGGAGTTCAATGTTTTCAAGGACAGAAACCAGATCCACAGCTCCTGCATCAATAAGGACGATACAGATATTCAGAATATCATAGAGATAGAAGTAGTATAAACTTACAAGTGATCATAAAATACATCAAAGGAATGGTACCGGACTCTATAGCTTCAATGACATGTTCCATTGCACTTTCTGATTCTGGGACCATATGTGTCTTTCTACAGATCTCATCTAGTTCTGACCTCTTCTTCATAACAAGCTCTTTCATTTTGCTTGATTTCA
This sequence comes from Francoa sonchifolia, assembly GCA_036897585.1. NCBI lineage: Eukaryota > Viridiplantae > Streptophyta > Magnoliopsida > Geraniales > Francoaceae > Francoa > Francoa sonchifolia. Next base: position 9,125 of record JAYMTB010001108.1, read on the forward strand.
ACTCTTCCAGACGAGCCACCTCTGCCTCAACCTGAATAATATATACTTACTCTATAAAGACATACAGACGTTTCTATTTTTTATAACTATAGAACCATGAGACAAACAGATGATCAAGACATTCTACTTTTAAATGTCTGTAGACTCACATGATTAATGTAGTCCACAGAGAGAGTGTTGGGTTCAGTTATCTCCTGTTCTGAAGCAGCCACATTGCAAGTAACATTTTGAAATGCCTGTTGTTCTTCAATTGGTGTATCCATCAAGTTCCATAGCTCCAACATTGTAGCTGCTAAATCTTGGAGCTGCAAGAGTGTGAAGGGTCACTTCGACCAACCAAGAGAGATTTTGGATGACGGAGGACTAAACAATAGTAAACATTACTTACCCTCTGCATTCTCTGGAGTTTAACCTCTCGCAGTTTCTGTATTGCAGCAGCCAATTTCCTAATTGTGTCATTACTTATGTTCCTTGGTCCTTCACAATCACCCAAACTGGGATGAATCTCACAAACTGTGTTCTCGAAATCCACACCAAACACTAAGCAAAGAGAATTCAAATTCTTTAGGTGGTCATGAACTTGCTCCATGCGATCACTCTGCATAAGAGGAAATATTAAATATATGTTGTTACAATAATAAAGTTCAATGACAGGGGAAAGAAGTAAAACAAATAATATATTTCTACCTTCTCTCTTTGAAGCGTGTGGAGCTGATTATGCAATTCTTCTAGCTTTCGCAAGGATAAATCAGTTTCATCCACAATTGTTTTGGAGGAAACATACTCTTCACACTTGTAGATCTCATTGGAAATTTTATTTATTTGCTCAAGAACTTCGAGAAATTGATTCTTTCTGTCAGATTTCCTTTTCCGTGCCTCCTCTATTTGTGGAAGAATTGTCCTAAGCTCTTCTTTCAAGCTTGCAGCACTTTGATCAGACTGAAAAAAAATTTAAGTCAGAGAAGAACATCAAATGATTAAAACCAAAGAGCGGCAACTTAGCGTGGATGCCTTTACTCTTTCTGTGCTACCAGTAGTTCATTTTATTAATATAATTACTTCTGAGTATAGGAGGCAGTGATTCACTAGCAATAATGCTAGTTCCTATAAAGGGTCCGATCAGATGTATCCAACATATCCCCTACAAGTATTCCGCGACTTGACTTGTAACTACCAAGTTACAGTGGAGTAAAAGTCAATGACAGTTATCACTATTGGAACAATAGTTACGTAAGCCTAACCTGCCTAGTATGTACTGGTCGCTCCCCCATTGCAGAACAGATGGCTGCGAGTTCTGCCTCAGAATCAGCAATTGCCCGTCGTAACTGAGCTCTACATTGGTTTGCCTGATCAACCTTTCTTCTGTATACTTCAAGACACTCTTGTTCAAGCTCGAGCAGCATCTGATCCCTTTCAGTATCAGTCTCCCCAACTTCATCCCAAATTATCTAATTTTGATGATAATCAGGAAAAGGATTAGATTTGTTTCTGCAGCTAGCAGCAGAAATAGAACATAAGGTATCCTCTCATAAGGATCATTAAATACCTGAAGTTCATATAAAAGTGAGCCACATGTCATTTCCACTTGCAGGAGAGGATCATTTTGTTGAATAGACATGTTGAAGCAAATGTACCTGCCAAAAAATCTTGTCTCCATAAGACATACTATATGGCTTTGCTAAAAAATTACGACAACCTGACTTCTCATATCACAATTTTCATATTGATTAAGGTTACCTATTGAAACCACTGCAAACCTGCTACATGAAGAATACTCTAACCAATACAGATATGTCGATCATATAAAAGGTCAGAACACAGGACAATGATGACCCAACTTAAAACGATTAAACCCAATTTAATTGAACTATCCCAAGTTCAAAACAAATCCTTATTCCAAGAATTTGCTTCACCCTGACAAATTCTTAACATTTTACATATAGCAACAACGGGTACTTTCGCCTCATTTCAACTTCATCAAATAGCAAGATCTAAACTCACAAATAGTAATATAAATCCCAGTGTCTAAAAATGGCTTCAATCACCAACGCATAACCTAGATCCATCTCTCAAAACCTAACTACACAAATATTAACGACAATGGTGACAATTTCAACATTAAAACAACAAATTACAAGTCCCAGTATAAATCCATATCTAGTTTTAGCTAAAATCGACACCACTCTTCAATTTCACTTCAGATAGGCTTTATACTTAACTCACGAAAACCCCTACAATTGCAACTTTTCCAATTCCACTTCCAACATTTTCTCAGCAATCAAAGAACAATTAAGCGCATAAGAAAATAAAAGCCAAAATCTCAACACAAACCTGAACAATAAAAACCCTCCGTCTTCCAAATTTTGATTCCTGATAAATTGATCTGAAAACTCTGGTAAGTAAACGTCAGAATTTGAATTTGGATGAAAAATTTGAGAGCGAAAAGTAGTCGTTTGAGAAAAAGGGATCGTCGAATAGCGCCAATTAGGGCTTTGTTTTAAATAAGGAAATTGCTTTGCATTTTGAATTTCGAATTAC
>JAYMTB010001109.1:0-11662 GCA_036897585.1 Francoa sonchifolia
TGTGAATAATGTAAGAACTATGGCCTCAGGGACAAATACATTGCGGTATTTCTGGCATGGGCAATGGCACAATGCCATTCTAAGCTGGCCGAAGTGATCATTGTGTGCTATAACCCATATAAAATATTGGGCTGAATTCCAGCCGTCATCCATTATCAAAGTAAAATTGGGGTTCTAGATAGATCACTTCTGTGTGTATCAGTATATTTAATTGACAGACTTGGGATCGAATACTGCCAACACCAGGGATCCCTCTTTGTATAGCCCAATGATTTCAAATAAATAAAAATAGTAATCGATTGCTTCTCATAGTGTATAAAATAGGCTGCATCAAAATTTGAGGCAATGTAATATCACAAAATTGGTTATGGAATGGTAATTTTGGTCCCTTTCAAGTATTAGCACGCGAAGCCAGAGTCCTGAAACTTTCATTTAAACAAGACGATAACTGCAAAAATGAAATCAAATATGAGCGAGAAATGACCTGGTGATATAGATTCATCATCATCAGAGGTCGGACTTCCTACTGGAGCTCCAACTGGGATCCCCAAATCTGTGCGACATCATAAAAGGGTCAGCATAATATCTTCGAGAAATATCCTATCAAATCTATCAACACTGTGTACAAGACAATACAAAAACTTCCAGCCGAGAAGGAGGGATGAATTCCTAGAATCTCTTTATGGCCTTATATGAAGGCATCTAAAATCGGAAACCTGTCTATTTCCTTTTCCATTCAACCTACTAAATGGATGGATCCAAGGTAAAAAATTTCATTATGAAATCTGTTTCAATTCTGAATGGAGAAAACACAACTTAGAAAGTTTATTGCTCGGTTCCCTGCCAATAGCAACTTATATATTTATTTAACTAAACACATCGAATCATGTAATGAGATATTTCCTAAGACATATCTCAAGGGTTTACTAGAATTAAGACTTGAAAAAAAAGAAACATGGTAACTCGATTGCAGTTTCTGAATGAAAACTATTGTCTCAATAGAACGCATAAACATTCATTTCAATGCAAACACCAAACAACCATGGATTTTTCGCCAAAGTAGAGCTATTTTGAAAATTATAGCCGGATTTGTCATTTTCACAAAATATGCGCAAAAGTATTTTTTGAATTCATGATTTGAAGTCATTAATTCAGTTGTATTACTTCAAGTCACGAATTCACTAAATTATCAATGTACCAAATTCGTGAGCTGAAATCACCAAATTGAAAAAATGCAAGTTTTGTGAAAAATGACAAATCCGGCTATAATTTTCCATATGGAATCAACCCCAAACGGGGAGAGAAATAGTACCTGAGCACAAGCTAACAGAAGTCAGACTAACACCACAAATCTGGGGAAGTTTAAGAGCCCTAATCACATCAATCTCCACTCCAAACCCATCAGCATTTCCCAAAAATCGACAAAAACAGATCGGATTACTAACCACTAACCCAGCAAGCTCAGAGCAACATCCTTTATCCGGCATTGTAAGATTACTACCAGCTTTAATATACGTCAAACAATCGGAGATTTTCAAGAGATTTGAAACACAGTCCGTTATAGATGGCGATGGAGCCATAGGCGAAGGAGGAGATTGTGCTGAACCTCCTCCATAAAATGGAAGTTGTGATGATAATGGGGAAATTGATCGTGGGCATTTGATGAAAATGGGTTTTCTCTGGTTTTCAGCGAGACGGAGATTTTGACACCATTATTGAGAAATGAAAATGCTTCAATGGCTAGCTCTTTGCTTCCATTGTCTTTTGGTAAAAAAGCTGTTTTTGTCTTTATTGTTTTATGTTCACTTTTATTTAGTTTATTTTTAGTAATTTGCCCCCAGTTGTGGTTGTGAGAGGGAATTTTGCTTGTATCAGGGAGGGCCCATGTAATATTGAGTAGAATATCACAATTTCTGGAATATTTGAATCACTCCTATTAGGCTATGAGTACTATAAGATTTTTAATTATTAGGAGTTGAGATGGTCCATCTAATGGAGAATTGTCACTTTGCTTTTCTACGTGTTTATTCTATTAGATATAAACAGTCAACCAACTAAATTTTTTACTTGTTTTGTACAATTTAATGATTCCTACATAAATTCAGGTAACACAATATTGTTTTCCAACTTGCATTATTCATAATGCATAATTTAAATCCAAACAATACCTAAAGTTTAATCCGAAAATGAAATGAGAAGCAGTAAAAGAAGAACAATTTCATTGACTGTTTGAACAATCCCACCCAAAAACAGCAAAGCTAAGTGGGTTAATCGTATTCAACACTTTTTCATGCCTAATAACAACAAGCATTGCGACACCGAATATCACCTTTTGCGCAAAGAGTGCAAGGAGCCAGCTATCCACGTCTTAATTGAAGTCGATGAGCTGATTTCCTCTCTCGTAAACTTCAATCTTAAATTATCAGGCTATTCCAGTATTTATACCTACAGACTCCTGTAGTCTAGGACAGTGACTTCATCTTCTGGTGCATCAAGGTCTTGATAACTGCACCACATCAAATGCAACATATAAACTCGCTTGTGTACCGATGGAGATAAAATATTACAGATTTATATTGTTCAATGTTGATATATTCTACAATGCACAGAAGAATGTGCATTTATTATTCATTTGAATCGAAAGTTCAGGTTAAATATTAGAAGATTACATCTATATGATTGCAAGCATATGAGAGAGATGAATTTATCAGCCTGCCTCATATATATTAGTAAACAGAGCAGCCATCGATAGATATATATTCAGCTCATTTCAACACCACCGACAATTTCCTTAGTTTATCATGGCAGTTTTCTAAGTTTGGAAAATGACTCAAGCAGGATTTCTAGTGTTGCTAATTACTCCATCTGGATAACCAGACTGCACTTATATGGAAAAACCACCAGTATGGGGTAATTAGGTGCAAATGGGATTTACCTTCTTATGCGTCGAGGATCCTGTCGGAAACCTGGAGATAATAGAATTGGGGCAGACCCACGTGGACCAGGTCGCCCATTTCTACCGCCACCCTCAAAAGGGGAAGGTCCACCCTGATCTCTAAACATTTGCATTGCAACTTCAGGTGGGGCAGGAACAAAAGGCCCCAGAGGACTGCAATTTACACTACAAATATAAGCTCTCAAAGGAAATAGCAAACCAAGATACCCTGCCACTACATGAACTGAAAATGTTGCATAAACTAATAACTTACCCAGCACCAGGCACAGGCATCAGTACTGGAGGAGGAGCTATATCTGAGGGAAAAGGAGCATTGTGCATGCCCTGTCCACCAAAATCTTCAAACATTGTTTCATCATTTGCTCCATCTGGACCATCATTGTTGGTCTGGAAATCATTCGACTCCTGGTTTTCCAGTCTATCATATCTTTCGCCACCAATGCCTCTAGTATCACGCTCTCTCCGGCTGTTGCGATCATCTTTCAATCGATTATCTAAACCTAGCCTACGTCTTTGTGGCCGGTCCTTCTGCAAAGAATTTTACAGATCGCAATAAAACAACAAAAAAGGTAATTAACATACAAACAATAACAATAGTAGTAGTACGTACAAAGAAAAATGATGCAATTATTAATTATCATGGAAACTAAGGCTGGATATGGGTTTTTTTTTCTTTCTTATTGTTTTACGAAGGGAAGGGGTGGTTGAACTTTTTGAGTCCACTTCGATAGATAAGAGACTACCACCAGTTACTTCGATAGTACTGTTTTGAATTGCCACTTCAAAATAAAAAGCACAATCATTGACTATATGCTACCCTAAACCATATCCACACATCAAAAGAAAGAATAATGAATTAAAACATAATAAATACGCAGAAAAAACCCTTTCCAATTATCAGAAAATTTTCACAATATAAGTGAGGTAGAAAAAATGACTGAGACAATTGGCGCCCACATGTTGGTTCCTGGTTAAAAAGATAACCTGCAGATATTCCCTACAGCTTATATGCCATGAATGACATGCTATACACTTTTTCCACTCTTTTGAACAATTTAATAATTGAGCATATCCTATTTCTCTTTAATTCCGAATGAGAGAATGGAAGAAAAATTAAACTAATCCAACCAGGCAGATTTGCCCAATATTTTCAGATTTCAAATGCAAGGGAAGCTTCAGAACTGCAAAGTAACTGATACTAATAATAACTAAAATTGCCAGCACTGATCAAGAATGTATGACTGCAACGAATAATTTGTTTCATACCTATACGTGTCACATCAAATGCAATGCTTTATGGTGATAAAAATACAAAAATGAGTTGGATTTAGGATAAGAAACTAATTACAGCAATCTTCAAAGCACCGGTTTTAATCTCTACTCCATAAGGTCCTACTTCCTTCATAACAAATAAATTGTAGTAGTTTCATGGAAAACCAAAGCCAAAAAAAAGTGTGTTTCCCAAGGGTCAAGCATTTATTTGCTAGGGCTTTATAGAACAACGACTATCCTTGAGTTAGTATTAGATGAAACATTCTTCTTGAGAATGCATTTTCTCAAAGATTACACTTTATTTGGCATCTTGAAAGAACCACTCAGTCCAGTATTAACCAGATTGATAAAAAATTATCTACGGAAGACCTACGGAGTAAAAAATGTACTAAGTATTCATTTCTTTAAAGCCATAGTCAAAGCAAAAATTTGTAATGTAATTCACAGAAACTTATGATGAATTTGCTGACCACTTGTCAGAATTTTCCCAAGGAGTTCCATGGATTGATAAGTAGATGGTTTGGAAAAGAGAAAGATAACCTTAGGTCATGTTGTTACCATTTTTTTCCCTAATCATGTAGTAGAGATATAGCAATTGAGCAACTGACAAACTGATTTGATGAATCATACCGGTAAGGATTGCTGCATGACAGGTGCTCCACCAGGTGCATCTGCATCACTGAAAGATAAGTATTTGTCACCTTTTCCATAGAACCAATACGTTAACAAAGAGAAGTTTTGGGAAAACATACTTCATATAGTTCTGAAAATACAGCTCTTCACGCACTTTGGAAGTTAAGTCCATCACAAGCTCTGGGTGTTTCAATTTAAGATGCTTGTGCACGAATTCAGCAGCATGGAAGAGCTTTGTGCAACCCTTGGCTCCACAACCATACTTCCACCCAAACCTTTCATCCCTGATCTTTCGAACATAGGGATCTAAACCTTCAACTGCAGCGGCCTCTATCTTATCCTTGGCAGTCATTACTTCCAAGGGATCTTGGCCTCTCAACCTCTCTTGCCAATATGAGTCGAGTTTCTCTTCCCACTCAGTCCCATTAATGCTCATGTCAGAACTCTTTCCCTCTGCTCTCACATGCCGGAGACCCTTTGCTTCACTTGTCTCAATAATTCCATAATAATCCAAGCCATGTATACGCCAAAGATAAGTAATAAGTGTATCTAGTAGCTCAATGCCCTCAAGGCCCTTGACAGAGGTCAACCCACGTACAATTATAACGGGACCAGTGGAGCCACTATGAGACTTTTCTCTATTCATTTTCTCATTGTCTGCTCCACTGAGGATATTTTCTTCAATTCTTTTCTCAGAGTCAAGTTTACGAACAAGGGCTTGTGTTTGTTCAATATCAGCTTGAATTCTTTTGGGTTCAGAACTAACTGGATGAGCCTTAGGAGCATTTGAAAAAAGATCAGGTTCTCTAATTGGGCCCCTGCCTCCATGCCGTCTTCTTTTGCCAGCTGTGTCAGCTTCATCATCAGAATTTGGACCACTAGTCTGCCCTGATTTATTTGACAATGAGGCATTGATGCTCGGACCTCTACATTATAGAATATTAGTTATAAGTCTGGCATAAGAATTGGTGGCAACATATAAACACAAACATTATATGCAGAAGGCCAGCTTACAAGTCTAGTGTCCCACTCTGTAGATCAAGCAAAAACTCCTTTGCAGCCTTTCGTGCAAGTTCATTCCTCCTAAAAGGAAAAGTCCAAAATGTTTATTATATATACCAAAAACATTGCAATAAAAGACAGACAACAAGTGATTTCTACTTGGCCAGGCAATCAAGAAAGAAAATTTAGACCCTAAAAATTCCTTTGCCTAGTTAGAACTTTTCAATTTAGTACACTAGTAATTTTCGAGCAAACCTTTCAATGACAGTAAGTAAATTCGTCGGATGATATTTTTCTTTCAACCTACATAGATAAGCAAGTTCATTAAGAAATGCAAGTGAAAAGAAATAAGATAAGAACTAATACTTAAAAGATGACAAGTACCATTCCTCATCCTTATGAGCGTCAAAATAAGAACGCTTCTGAGTTGAGATGTACTCTGACTTGTATTCTTTATATCTACATAACCAAAGGCCATGGTCACTACATTTTCTCAAAGAATTCACAAGTTGGGCTCCAAATCATACTTGGCAATAAACATTCTACGTGCTATACCTTCGCTCAGCTTCTGTTGGTAGTATATCATCTTCAAGCTCCTGAATGAATTGCTTGTACGACATCAAACCTTCTCTGAAAATATAATTATCATGTCATATTGTCAGTTGAATTGGTCATAGATAAAAATATGCTTTTTCATAATGTGGGGATGGGGAAACAATAAATAAAATGCAGAACAATGAGCTTGTCTGCTCAAAACAGCTCTTTTATTCAACAGAAAACAATATTAGTTCTCCATATTCTATCTCCACCATCTAGATCTATAAGTGGTTAACTATTTGTAATCCCTATGTATCCACCAATAGAGTTTCAGATACCTATTTCCTCTCCGCACACAGTCAATGAACTTTCCTTTCCAAAACAAAAGAATTGGCACCTCAATTTCTTTATGATGCTTTGAAATCTGATTGGGTCTGACAGTAACACAATGATTCAGCTTATAGTTTATTATAAAAAAACTGTTCCCGCAGCCCCAGCCCAATAAATCTTCAAACTAATAAAGATCAATCCTTTGTAATCTATTATCTCAACCAATGATCAGAATGCCCTTTTTCCCCTCTAAACTTTACCTGTTTTCAAATTTCTAAAACAAATCCCTAGAATTTTTTCTGCAACTTTGTTTCACTATATTTAGATTTAAACCATGTTTCATGAAAGTGAACTTTTCAAAAATGTTTGTGAAATTTCATGAAATCTCATGAATAGCTTACTTCCCAAATTCACAAAATGTCCAATTACTTTGAAATTCTAATGCTTTTTAAAAATCTGAAAAATTCTAATTTCTTGAATCAATTTTTGTTGTTTTAAAAAGCTGTTACTATCATTATATTGAAGATTCAACATTATTTTAGTTCTTATTTAGCATAACTGCTACAAGTGTCACTTAGAATGCAAAAAGGAGTTGAAATATGCTCCATCATTCTTTTAGACAGTTGAATTCGGTTCCAAATGAAGTTAATCTACGTTTAAATTTTTTTTATACATGCTCTATTCTTTAACAATTTCGGTACGTTCTTCATTTTCCTTCATTTCTCAATAATTTCCGTTATCAGAAAACACAAACAAAAAAAATTCAAGAACCATGATCTCAACACCTACTCAAGCGCGTTATTTCAGTGCAACCAACAAATATTCATGTACACAAACCAGATTTCATAAATTTGAATTTCAACCATGTAACCTGATTTAAAAATAAGATTTATGAACCAGAATAGAATAGAAGAATGTCAATAGGTAAGTGCAGGCGAACATAAGTTGAACTTAATAAAATCTTAATTCATGCCAAAAGTTCCATTAGAAGGAAGGTAATGATGTCAGTAGCGATTTCATTACAATTCTTGATTTTTGCCTTGTGTTCAGAAACTATTTATACCAACAAAAAATAAATTCTTGGAAACTAATTACCACTATAAAATTTCCTTTAAATCACAGGTATTGGTATGGTAACTTCTTATAAATCCATCATGGACAATTCTGAACTACTTACAACATGGATTATTTGTCTATGAGAAAATGCATTATGTTGGGATAGACAAATTGAAAAATCATTAATTTCTTCAATAGCATGCGTAGATAGTGTGGTAATCAGATCGAGACCATGTTTTACTAGTTATCAAACATAATCTCGAAGAACCCATATGTTAGAAAAACTTAGCGTGTCTAGCTGATGAAGGAAGGAATAAAATCAAAATACACCAAAAACTAAGTACATCAACATGATAAAAACTAACCTTTGAGTAGTCCCCGCATTGATAGTATCATTATAACCACCACGGCCTGAATCCCAGTCTGCATTTGGAACAATAGCTAGGACAATATTAACACATAACAACAAAAACAATATATACATACAAGCTCACACATTAGCCAAAAGCTAAAACCAGATCTGGGATATCCACTATAATATTACAAGAGTGAACTAGATTACTAATTTTACACCAGGATTGGGTAATGAAGCAAACTATTAATATATATATTTTGCATGTGTGCACAACGCTTTGGTGAACACATGACACTGTTTCTAATACTATTCTATTACAATTATATCATAACTCTAAGGTACAGAAAGAATTCACTCTCATATGTCAATAATCATTAAAGTCCGATATCTTATCCCTATCTACCAAACAAACACAAGTTTTCCTTTTCTTAAGCTTAGAGATTTGTTATTACTAAAATTTCCATATATTGGTGATCAATGACTACTGGTCAAGCCAAATACTTTGCCATTGCCACAGGTCCAATTGTTCAGCTCCTATTCTTTAGTCCTAATAAATATCATTGTTTAGCTGCTTTACTACCATTTTTGCCAATGTTTCCCATTTGTTTCTAGTAATGTTTTTTCCTCAATGAAGAATTTCATAGTTTTTCTGTTTTCTTTTTATGAGTCATTTTTCAAAGTTCACATACAAGTAGGTAAACTACATTTGATAAGAAAAAAATCAATTCACCCAGTAATATAGGCCCTGATTGAATCCCTATTACTAATTGCCAACACCAATCCCTTACTATATATGATACTCAACCAACATCAATATCATAAGTGATCATTATTAGATCCCTGTTTATACATGTTGGAAATTTATTGATCAGTTACCAGGAGGACTGCTTTGATAGCCACCAAATGCACGACCCATGTACCGGCCTGGAGGCCTTTCGTCAGCATAGCCAGGTCTCCCCCCCATCTCACGTTCATATCCGCCAGCATAATCATATCCAAACCTAGAGAATTAAAGAGTGCTAGTCAAGTCGAATTCTGCACAATGAGCCTGGTAAGGCCAAATCATAAACAGAAAAAGGAAGTTTCGACCACTGATAATGAAGCAAAATATTTTAAGGGAGATCCAATATTGAAATATATTACTTGTATTATATGCATACCAAGTAAACAACAAAGAAAAAGAATGCAACATATAAGAAGTCTGTTGTAAACTAAACCATAACCAGGATATAATTAACAATAATTTCAATAAACATATTCTTCTTATATGCGACCTCAATTTAATGTTTATTTCAGACCCAGCAAATATTTACCTACTTATATATGAAGATTAATCTAACATTATGTAGTGTACAAGACATCATGACAAAAAAAAAAAAATATGCCAAATAAACCTAAGAATATATATCCATGTAATATGTTTGTATTATCGACCCATTTCTGGAAAACAAAATTCATGAGCATAAAATAACATAAAATTGTCTTTATAGTAAGTAAGTAAGTAATAGTAAACCAAAGACAAATCTTCTCAGAATGTTTTAATACATATTGTATCTTTTCATCGCTATAGCACTAATCCCCCAGAAACCACGCACACATGAATGATTTGAAAGGACTTTAAATTAGTCGATCATATAACAAATTACCAATAAGGATCTAATACATTACTGATGAATGAATATTGAAGGTAGCAAATCACCAAATAAGGATCTAATTCATTACTGATGAATGAAAATTAAAGGTCTAATTAATGTTAGCTAATTTCCTTTAATTTAAAATTGAGCTTCTAATTTACGAGGTTAAATATTCGTGGATAAAGTCTTGTCACCGACTAACAGGCTAGACAAACAGTTGGCCCTTATACCCCACTACATAAATCTTTAAGCAAGGTTGCAAAAGTTTATTGAGTGTGTTAGGGAGACACGTAATATATAGTTTTAAATTTTTCAAGGCTTTGAACATCTCAATGAGCTTTTCCGTTTCATTCGTATACCTTTTAAATTGACATTACTTGTCTTATGACTATCCAACCACATTTCGCTATATTGTTTTGACTCTTCAGCTCACCACCCATTTTGACCCTGTTATCATTAAAAGAGTCAGGCACATACACTGATATTTTGACCACAGGTAATGGGCATTTTTGCCACCCAATTACACCTAATGAGATTTCTCTATGCTATACTTGACAAACATTAAGTCAGCCTATCAATTCCACCAACGTATCAATGTAATAGACAAGTAATCATCATTTCTTAGTAGTGAAATCTCCACTTTATACAACCCTTACTTCTTGTCTTTACAAGAAAGGCTGCCCAATTGTTGGTCACCAGGAAACAAACTAGAAAGACTAAAAATAAAACAAAACCATCCATGTCTTTCTTTCAGATCTCCAATAAGGACCTATTACCTTTTGCCTCCTTGTTTCCTCGGTTCCTGGCAAACCAAACAAAAAGATATACCATACATTTTCCCGGGGAGAAAACTGGGCAAAAGGAAAGGATATAAAAATGCATCTGCTACTTTTCTCATTCCATATTATTAGTAAACCAAATTCCAATTCATCCTCATTTTCTCTAGAACTGAAAATTAAAGAACTAATAGACATCCAATTCATCCTCATTTCTCTAGCACTGAAACCTAACGACCTACCAAATAACAATCAACACACCATTCAACAATAATCTTGAAAGAGCTCAACAAACTCAAGATTGCTTCTAAAAACAATCAATCAAACAGCAAAAAAATACTCATTCACTCACCTTCGATCACCAGGTCCAAATCCACCTCTAGGGCTCCCTCGTCTCCCATCATAACCACCATCATCTCTCCTCGACCTCTTATACGGAGGCGGAGAAAATCTCCTCGGCGGCGAATGTCTCCTATCACGATACGGCAAAGGCGGACTCCCACTCCCCCGTCGCTTGTACTCCCTCTCCCTATCCCTAGCCGGCAGTGGAGGTGACCGATTCCGGTCATAATAATCAGGACGACGAGGAGGACGGTCAAACTCTCTATCATCTCGTCTTTCTCTCGAATCTCTGTCTCTTCGTTTCAACGACGGTTGTGGTTGTTGTGATTGTTGCGGTGGTGGAGACTGTGGATCGTCGGTTGATTTATCCTTAAGTTCTGGTTGGCGGTCAAGAGAGTCGTCCGCCATGGTCATGACTTCGGCCATGAGAGGTGGTGTGAATGGTGAAACCCTAGCGAGAGAGAGATGGTTCGAGAAAGATGGGAAACTGTGGAGTGAAAGTTTGTGCTGGTTTTGTTTGGCTCCTTGCGAGTATCACTAAAATTAAATGGTAACGTTTTTCATTTCATAAATAATAAATAATAAATAATAAATTTAAAAGAAAAAAAAAAACGGCAACCGCCACAGCACACCGCCACACCGCATGCCCATTCCTACTGTACAAAGAAAAAGGGAAATCAGGAAAAAAAACACAAGAATAAAGAAAAGGAAGGAAAAGAAAGAGAGAGAGAGAGAGAGGAGAGAAGGAAAAGAGGAGGAAGGGAAGAGG
>JAYMTB010001110.1:0-11660 GCA_036897585.1 Francoa sonchifolia
CTAGAGGTTGGGCGATCTTTAGCCCTACCTGTCAGTGTGATTGGTGCGTAGTTGGTATTTCGAACCTCGCGCTACCTATCAAATATCAGCCGCACAAACCCCTGGGGGCCATACTGCACAGAGATGTGATATGTAAGCGGTTGATGGTAGGCAAAGTACTTGAGTACTTAGAGATTTTAGAATTCTATCAGTATACACCTCTAAAGGTCCGTTGGAAAAACGACGGATTCGAGGCGACATGACGATCCTCCTACTTTCAAGGCGTCGTCTGTCTCCTCAAACGTGCTCCCTTTTTTCAATCTGCCATGTCAAATATCCCAACTATTCTCCCTCACTGAATAGGGCTTTCCTGTTTCAATGCTCTACTCAACCTTACTCAGTGAGCAGGGCGCCGGTAGTCTTACCAGGGCAGCTGTGCTGCTCCTACTGTTGGGCTTGGTCATAGGCCTTTTTGGTCATACTCTCGGGCTTGGGCCCATTGACTTGGACGAGTTTCCTCCGCTTCTGGGCTCGGGCCCATTGCTCCTAATCGGGCGGTCGAACGTCCGTTCCCAAATAAAAGCCTTTACTAACACCACCCAAGTTTTTAAGCTCAAGAGGACGTTGTTTAGGAGGATTGTGACCAAATTGAGTTATGTCACCAAGTATTAATCGCCACATGAATAGTAAAAATTGATTCACAACTTTAATAGGCAACCATTTAAGTAGTCACACACGCAATCCAAAAGTCGACATTCCACGCATCTCTTGAGGCAACACATGTAGTTTGATAATCCAAATCCCATTTGAAAAGGGGTTTATTTTTTCTTTGGCAGAAACTGATAAAATGATGAACTATCCAGTTTGATGAAGAAATGGAGATTTCATGATCGACCCAGATAAAATTTGTTAAAGACAGGAGATATTATGGAAATAGAAGGATGACCTATTAAAACAGACCATTTTTGTTTTGGAAGAAATCGAAGAGATGAACAATGTGGGTTGATTCAGAAATGGAGATTTGAGACATTAGATATCATCTTATCTGAGAATTCCTAAGAACGGTGGAAGTTTGAAAAGATGTTATCCAGTTTGAAGAATCTGAATTCAAATGGAGAGAATAAAGCGGCAACAGAAAATTAAATCTAGATAGTGGAGGGATTGAAAACAGAGTATAGATAAATTATTTGATGATTTCTAGGGTTTGAATTTATTTGGATTGATTAGTGATTTTATTAACATTTCCATATTGACTTTGAATTATTCCTTTCGCAACTTCATTTAAAATTAAAATTAAAAATTAATAAAATTGATTTCTGTACAGATTCATAATCAATTCAATAAAAACAGAAAATGGAGGAAAATCCATTGATACAACTAATTGAAAAAAAATTACAAACTTTTTAAAATTATAATTAGAAAAACAGAGAATCCAAAATCTCCATGAAAACTTCAACAATTATCACATGAATTTCCTCCGAATTCAATGACAAAAAACAATTCAACAATTCCTCAAGATCTTCAGCCAAATACATTTTGTTTTCAACAATCATTTCTACCATTGATGATCTGAAATCATTGTATGGATCACTCGAACTTTTCACTATCACAAAACTATCCTTCATTTTTCCCTCTAATGGCACAAAACCCATTTCAAAATTCCCAATTTTTTCAATTTTCCGGTGATTTTTCCGATGCTCTTTACGCCTATAACGCCGCCGCAGCCGGCGAGAAACAGAGCAATCGGAAAATGAAGATGACTCTGTTTTCTCGATAATTTTCTCTGTTTTCACCAAATCATCATTTTCCCATAAAATTTTATTTCGAAAATCAGATTTTTCTTCAGATAATGTTTCTTCAGGGAGCAGAGGATTCATTGTTTCGATAGTTTCGGGGAATTTAGGTCTGCAAATTGACGGAAAAGGGCGAGGTTTTGAGAAAAATGGATCCATGATTTGGTGAGGGGAACAGACAGGATTTTCGATTATGTCGGACGATTTTCGGGGGCGACATGAAGCGAATGAATCGCGAAGGAAGGGAGAGATTTTAATTTTGAATCGATTGTCCATTGGAGGGAATTTAGAAAGAAAATTACGGAGACAGTTTTGAAAAATGGAAATGGCGGTATGTATAAATACACGAGGAAGATGAGGTGGAATTGGTAATTTTGTCTTCTTTTTTTTCCAATTATTTGAAATTTAATTTTATAAGTTGAGTAGGAAATTTGTTTAGTTATTAAATATTAAAATGTTATTTTTTAAAAATATAATAAATATTTCTCCTAGACCTAAATAGTCATAATATTTATTTCGAACTATTGTTACAAGTTTTTAGTTTAGTAGGGATTTGAAAAACAAATGGAATTTTGTCATTTTTGTGTTGTAATTTAGTGTCCATATAGATTTTATTGAAGGTTTGAAGTTTGAATCTAAAATACAATATGCATGAATATTTAAAGGAATCTCTAATGCTTCTAACGAAAAACAAACAAATAAAAGAGTGAATCACATGCCTTTTACTCTTAAATTCCCAACCAAAAAGCTAATTGACATTTTTGGTTTGGATTCTTCTTTCCCAGATGTTGAATTTTTGGTCTCTCCCACAGAATAAAATATTGCTCCTTTCATAGATTTCCCAATCTCTGACGGAACAGCTTGCTGTCTTTCGCATTTAGATGGATCAGTAATAAGATAGACATAGGACTCATCAAATATCAGAGAGTATTGGGCGGTTTAGTCCCTATCGCCATGACAACCGACACAAATACTAATAAGTGGGTCTATTCTTATATCATTTATCACCAATCAGACTTTCCATATACTAACCGAATACTACAAAACTAGTCTACTAATAATAAGCTAAGTTCCAGTTAAATTACATTATTCCCCCAATCTCCTATTTTCCCTTTCATTTTTATCCTCAAACAACCCTTCCATTTCCTCCAAACTTTTTCCTTTCGTCTCCGGCAACCAAACATAGAAGAAAACCGTCCCCACCACCATTACTCCGGCCAGCACAAAAAACATTCCCCCAAACGTAATTTTCGTCGAAACACTCAAAAACGTCATCGAAACAACGCCACTCACCAATCGATTCACCGATATCGCCAACGCCGTCCCTTGTGCCCGGAGCCTCGTCGGAAAAATCTCCGACGAGTACACCCACGTTATCGGCCCAAGCCCAATTGAAAAGAATGACACATCAGCACAAACAGAAACTATGCATAAAATAACGGCCCATAATGGCTTAACGGATTTTTCTAAAAATTTTGAGCCCAGGCCCAGCCCAAATAGTGACAGGGCCATTCCTATTGAGCCCAATAGTAAAAGGGGCCGTCTGCCGAACCGGTCCAAATAACAAGCGGATAATAAAACAAATGAAGTTTTGGAAATTCCCATAATCACATTTATACCAAAAAGCTGTCGTTTGCTCGTAACTCCGGCGGCCTCGAAAACTTCCGGGCTGTAGTATATTACGGCGTCGTTTCCTGATGCTTGCATGAAGAAGTTTATTCCGATCGCCGTGACTAACATTCGGCGTACCGGCGGTGACGGGTTCCATAGTAATTGTCTCCATACTCCTTCCCCGTGCCAGTTTCTAGATTCATTGATCTGGGCCGGGCCTGGATTTGGGCCTGGACTTTGGGCTACAAGTGAAACTGATTTGGTGATTTCTTCAAGTCTTAAATTTGCTTCGTCCTCTGTTTCTGAAATTTTGGTTAAAACCCTTTTGGCTTCGGAAATTCTGCCGTTCATTACAAGCCACCCGGGACTTTCCGGCATGAAAATTACTCCGATTCCGATTCCAATGGAGGGGATTGCAGCTAATCCGAGCATTAATCGCCAATTGATCGGATTCGGAAGGCCGGAAAGAGCGTAATTCAAAACATAACCGATGAGAATTCCGAAAGTGATGAAAAACTCCGGTAAAGAAGTGAGAAATCCTCTGTTCATGGCCGGAGAAAGTTCGGCGGTGTAAACCGGCGCAATCATGAGAGAATAACCGACACCGATTCCGGCGATAACTCGTCCAGCCATTAGAAATGGGAAAGACGGAGCAAAACCCATTAACAAAGCTCCGATTAGAAACGTCGCCGCTGCTAAAACAATGGTGTATCTCCGTCCAATGTAATCGGAAGTTTTACCGGACGCAATAGATCCGATCAACGAACAGATATTCAAACTACCCACTAATATCTCGATCTGGGTTCTTGAAATTTTGAAATCATCTTTAATGAAAACCACCGCTCCACTCATCACCCCAATATCTGGATAAAAAAAATCCCCAATTTCAATTTTTTTCAGGGTTTTTCAAAATCAGTGAAATTGAATCAAATTGAAATGAAATAAATGAAATCAATCAATCAAAATTACCATATCCAAGGAGAATCGAAGTGGTTGAAGCTAAAAGGGCACAAACAAGAGCGTATTTCTTCAGGCGAGTTCTTGAATGTCCGCCGGAAACACCATTTTCTTCCTGTGGGTGTTGTTGAGATTGAATTACAGGCATTTCTAGCATTTTTTGGCGAAATTGAGATCTATTTTTTCGTGGGTAAGGAGTAAAATGGCGAATTGGTAGATGGGTAGGTTGAAAAAATAGATTTTGGAGTGAACTCGAGAAGAACAAAATTGCATGAGGAAGGAAAGTGGCGTGATGGGAGGAATGATTTACACGTAATAAAAGGTGTCTATGTATTTAGTGTTTAGTGTAATAATTTGTTTTTATCTTAATTGACGTGCCATAATAGTTTAGCAAACTAAGCATTTGTTCTTTTCCAAGTAAACTCGTACGCACGCCCCTCTCAAAATAGCATCTCCAATTAATTTCTACTAAGTATTTTGATAAGAAAATTATTGATTAATGGTTTTCATTAGTTTCATCCTCAAACAAAGCACTAATTTCTTCCAAACTCTTGCCCTTAGTTTCAGGCAAATACAAGTAGAAAAAAATAGTACCCAAAACCATAATTCCCCCAAACCCTAAAAACATGCCCCCAAATGTTATTTTCCTAGAAATGCTTAAAAATGTCATTGCAACAACACCACTAACAAGTCGATTCACCGATATCGCGAGGCTCGATCCCTGGGCGCGGAACCTCGTCGGAAATATTTCCGACGAGTACACCCAAGCAATCGGGCCTAGCCCGATCGAAAAGAAAGAAAGATCAGCACAAACAGCCACTACACATAACACTATAGCCCATATGGGCTTAGTGTTAGAATGCTCGAGAAACTTCGAGCCCAAGCCCAGCCCGAAAAGCGATATCGCCATCCCGATTGAGCCCAATAGTAATAATGGGCGTCTACCAAATCTGTCCAAGTAAAAGGATGATATTAACACGAAAAATGTCTTGGAAATTCCCATTAGAATTGTCACACCAACAAGGTGTTTTCGGTCTTGAATTCCGGCGTCTTTGAACACTGCTGGGCTGTAATATACCACTGCATCATTCCCTGATGCTTGCATAAAAAAGTTTATGCCCACAGCCGCCAAAAGAATACGTGAAATGGGTCGAGTCTGGTAGACTAATAGTTCCCTCCATACCCCTTCCCCATGCCAATTTTTCGAACCAAATTGTGTCATTTCTTTTAGCCTTAATTCAGCTTCCTCCTCACTACCTGATGTACTAATTAACACCCTTTTTGCTTCGTCTAATCGCCCTTTCATCACGAGCCAACGTGGTGATTCCGGCATGGCAAGCACACCTAATGAAATTGCAATAGCAGGCAATGCTGCTACCCCAAGCATTAGTCTCCAATTCAAGTGTTCTGGCAGCCCTGCTAAGACATAGTTCGACACATATCCGAGTAATATCCCCACATTGATGAATACTTCAGGCAGCAAAGTTAGGAGGCCTCGGGAAAGTGTTGGTGAGAGTTCCGCGGTGTAGACAGGAGCGATCATGAGGGAAAACCCGACACCAATTCCGGCTACTAATCTTCCAGCCATGAGCCATTGGAAGGATGGGGCTAAACCCATTAGCAAAGCTCCTATAAGAAATGCTGATGCTGCTAATATTATGGTGTATCTTCTGCCTATGTGATCTGATGTCTTACCAGCAGCAAGGGAGCCAATTAATGAACACAGATTTAAGGAACCCACCAAAATTTCTACTTGAATTGATGAGATTTTAAGGTTGTCTTTGATGAACAATACTGCCCCACTCATTACTCCAATATCTAGCAACAATTAGGCCAAAAACTATGAATTCAGTAATTTGACATATTGATTCGGTTGCATCTAATTGCCTCATCTTCGGTTTAAGCCCGTTACGAGATGTAACCCACATGATTAAAAACCAATCATATTTATGTGTAAGCAATTTTATGACGACTCAAACACACTACATTTCCAATTAAAAATGCTAAATCACTACAACTCTGATGAGCTTTATAGCTGGATTTTGCCCTGTTCTGATTTCGCAATTTCATTTCATAACAGTGCTATATTTTGCACATATTTTATAAGAAATGGCAAATCCGGCAATAAAACTCAACACAACTATACTTTTACAAAAAAATCGCAAAATCTCTTGGTGTTCGTACTAGAAATTTGAGATTTTTTTTTCTCGAAATAAAAGGGATTGTAATTTTGTATGAAAAAAAACAAAAGGTTTTTTTTTAAAAACAAAAAAATTTACAAACAAGAACTTTCTACAAAAATAAAATTAGAAAATCCAATAAAAATTTAATAAATTGAAAAAACTCACCATAGCCCAAAAGAATAGAATTAGTGGAAGCCAATATAGCCCCAGCAAGTACATATTTATTAATACCATTGTGACCTTCAATGGCTTCTTCCTTCTGCCATTGATTCTCTGATTTTCCTTTATTTTTGAAACCAGAATCTGAATCTGTATCAGAATCAGAATCAGAATCAGGAAGCGGGTAATAGTAATTATCTGCGTCTGATTCCAAAGAAGAATTGAATTTCATGAATGAAAAATGTAAAAGCAAAATGCAGGAAATTTACAGAGGAATGAAGAACAGATATTTTAGCATTGAATCTACGCTGCAAAATTATTCCACTATTTAAAGGAAACTTGTTTACTGTCCAATCCTTTTTTGGGGTTTTTATTTTTTTTTATTTCGAAATATAATAGTGAGTTATTATATTAATTAAATTACCAAAAACAATGAAAATTGGGTAAATTAGTGGAAAATTTTAGGTGATTCATGAGGCCCACTTATGAGTGGTAAAGCCCCACATTTAATGGTAAGTATTACTTTTTTAATACTAAATGTTGATATGTTTTACCACTAAATGTGGAGTGGTGCATGGTGCACCACCTGTACGCAAAAGTTTCTAATAAATTTGGCATTGTTATCTGTCATACCTTTAAAAATCTGTAAAGGGCTGAATTTTGTATTTATTTAGAAAAAAACTATTTATTTAATTTATCTTTTCCATTTATTTTTTAATATAACATGCCTGTGGATGCCAAAAAAATCTTGATATTATGATCTGGCTGAAATTCTAGCATCAACTGATATTAAAGTAGTGATGCGAGCTGAAATAAAACAAAATAAATTTATGAAATAATTTCATAAAATTTTGTGGAATGATTCTTTGATGCCTAAGTTAGTATATGAAATGAGATGATTGAATTTGAATAGAATACGGTATAAAATAAATATTTATTTAATATCTTAAAAAATTGGAGAATATCAATTTTATTTAAAATTGTATAATATTGGAGAAAATATAATATTCCATGGAAGAATGATGATGATGTCAATTACTTTAGCGCAAAAGTAAAAAGTGGGTGCACGCCACACTCCTCCTTTCTCCAATGTGCTTTTATTGCTTTGTTTTTCTGCATAATTGTTTATTATTCATTTTCGCAATTATTGGTTATTTCGTACAATTCAAATTCATAATTCAGACAAAAACACGTGCTTTTATGTCCAAAAGACAGGTAAGTCAAGTAACATGGAAACAGTCATAGACCCGAGTAGCTTATTTGAATGAATATATTATTGCTTTGCTATTTGAATAATAAAAACAGTACTGAATATCATATTTACATGTGCATACACAATTTAAGGCTCGAATTTATCGAGGTGCGGAAGAATGTCTGTGGCGAGTTGGGAGATCCAGTTTGCTGCTGTGCCGAAAAAGAGTTCCCAAAACCAAAGATCCAATGCAAGGACTGATGAAAATATCAGTAATGCAAGAGTTTGGTAGCGGTTTAATGGCCAACCCGAGATTTCTGCCAGTGTTTTTAGGAAGGGCAGGGAATTGCTGTTGAGGTAGCGATTCCTTATGGACCATGCTGTTATCCAATGTACCTGGGATGGAATCAGATCAAATTCTTCTCGTAATCGTCTTCCTAAGTCTGGCATGTGGCCACCGCCATATAGTATTGCAATCCTGTTGTGTCCGTTGTCGATTGCTCTTCTGAGTGCTTCGATTGCAGCTCGGTTTCTTTCACCGATTATAACGGATTTTTCCTCTACCTCAGCTGTTACCTGTGTGAACCTGCACCAACAATAAATTTATATATGAATTCTCTCTTTCGCAAGAATTGTGACAAAATCTCATTGCTAAGATTAACTCCTCCTTCATCCTGACAACTTATTCCTCCTTCCCCTTCTTGCCTCTTCCACGTGTGCGCAAATGCAATACGAAATATGTTTACAAGAACCTTTCTTGGTTGGACCAACCCATCCAACGATTTCTGATCAGTCAGTTCGTAAACAACAATGTGATTTATTTACAATTTTATGCTTACCTAAAAAGTAATTAGCATAGCAAAACACCACATATTTAGGGAAATCTTTTTTTGTTAAGACTTACTCAGATGTTAATCGCTTTGCCAGGAAGACCTTCATCGCTGCACCAAAATCGAGTCTAGACAATGCTTCTAATTCTGGATACTCCGATGCTGGACTTCCAACATCAGCACAAACACCTCCAATAATGAGAAGGCCTACAAGTGGCATAGGAAGTACACGAGAAGCCCATAAAAGTTTGGATCTCCAAGGACCAAGGTCTTCTGGAACAGACACAGATTGGACCAAAGCTTTTGTTGATTTAAGAGTCATGTCCCTTGCAAATGTGAAGAAGCTCTCACCTTTTTCAAGCTGAAAGAATTAACAAAACTTTTTTAGATATCAACATCAGAATGCAACCGACAGGTATAACCCTGTCCTAGAACTTGTAAGCACCAGAAACACACTCTAACTGACAACTCAATCGACTACAAATCAAAACACTTCTGTAATTTTATTAGCTAAGAACATCATCGTACTTAAAGAATAGCTTCACCCATTATAGAAGAATTGGGCTAGACCCTACACCCTGCTAATACAGTTTGCTTGAAAATGATGTGATTCCAAAACAAATATCAAGTACTTTCAAAGTTAACCTAAGTTCTCTTACAATTCGCTAAATTATGCAGTTGAGAAATGAGAAAAGAACCTGGAGTAACTGGAATGTCTCATAGTCAAGATCTGCATGATACCAATTCTTGGCTTCATAGTCAAGACAGTCTAATTGAAAATCAAGTGTAAGAATTCTTGCCATCTGCCGCTGAATGCATCCAATAATGTTAAAACCCCGTGAATGTGAACCTTTTAGTCTTTTGGTTGCAGAAGGGTTTCTTCTATTCTCTAAACTCTCCCTACTAGCAACCATCTCAAAAAGAACACAATCATAGGGGTCAAGTTCCTCCTGAAGGCTTGCAAAATACCTGCACATAGCATTTAGGAACACTCAACTAAAGGTAATGAAGAATGACAAAATGCAAGGCAATAGAAAATATTTCATGAAAGAGTTAAATTTCTTTTTATTTCAGAGATAACCAGACACCCAAAGGTCCATCGAGTTAAATGTGAGTCCATTGACTATCATTATGCAACTACTTACAATCTTCAAAAAGAAAAAGATACAGAACTTTTGCTATTCGTCCCGAAAAGATAGGAACAAAGTTTCTACATATTGCCTAAACAAACTGCATATTCATTGATGTAATCCAAATAAAAGTTACACACATCTACAATAAACGCTAACATAAACAGAAGTTCAATGGAAAAATTCCAAAGTTTCTAATCAGATTTAGTTAGAAATCTTAAGCTTACTCGAATTAAAATCAATGACATAATCATCTATCATACCCAAATTTCCTTTAACATAAAATCAACCAATAATTTCTAATAAAACTGGTTCCAAAAAACGATGCATCATATCAATTCACTATGCATAAGAACATACTCTTTATCCGCGATATGAATGGTAGAAACCAAATCAACCTGCAAATTTAAAACCAACAAAACACATAAAAATTCCACAACACAAACTCGTTTACACAACAAAATCCATCCAAAACCGATCAAAAATTACAAACCCCATCACTACCTGAAAAAAGGGTTGGAGAATAGACCAAGGAAACCTCTTTCTATAACTCACAACAGCAGTTTGCAACTCACCGCTACCTTTATCACTCCCTCTTTTAAACCTCATGAAATCCGCAATCGAATTGTTCTCCATAAACTGTTCCACAGACCCATCTTCAACCACCGATTGATTTGAACAACCAACAATCCTGCAACCCAATTTCAGTGGTTTCGAGAATCTGGGGTTTCGTTTTGGGGATTTGAAAGATTGGAGTTTTCGAGGAATGGGGGTAGAGGATGATGATTCTGTAGATGGGTTTGATGGAAATGAAGAGGTTGAAGAGAGAATTGAAAAGGAACTTGACGCCATAAGTTTCTCCGCTGAGAATCGGAGAGATTTTTGTGTTTTCTGGATAACCAGAAATTGGCTTTCCCCAGCCTCTGGTTAATTCATTTCAACAAAATTTATATACTTTTTAACAATTATTTATATATTTTATTTTTGTCATTTATTGCAATGCATAATTTCCTTTTTCTTTCATCAAAAAGAGTAATCTTGTCACACAAAAAACCACTTTGAATAGAGGTTTTTATTTGTGCCAGGTGTGGTAGTTTTCACCACTAAATGTGAAACTGTTCCCTAGTAAATGTTGATTTTCACCACTTTTGGTGGATCTCACATGCCAAAAGCAAAAATTCCTCTATAACTAAAAATACTTGAAAAATGGAACGGAAGATCAATGTTTTTTCAAGCTTTCTTTACAAATTGAGCACTTTGGTTCAGATTTCGAATTGTTAGAGATTATTTTAAATCTATGTCATAAGTTTAAGCATTACGCTGTCATACTCACCGAAAAAATTTGAACATTCTTAAACAAAGGGCGCGAAACTCTTATTTTGTTGAAAACAATATTCCCACAATCAACAAGCCAAACAATGAATTTCAATAGTACTAACAAATAGGGGGTAACAATATATATTGTGATAAAAATAATAATTAGGAGAAAAAGGTAGAAATATTTTATGGAAAGTTTCTCAAACTCTTGACCCTCTAATGGTGAAGCTTCCATTTCATGCCAACAGCCGATTCTTCGGGCAGTTGCAGCAAGAAATTTACCCTTCAAATTCTCTTGAAGTATCCTATCACGCTGCCAAAAGAATGATCCATTATACATTTTTCTTGATACTTTAGGTCAACCTGTTTTACTATGACAGCAATCGCAAGCCTGCTTCTAAATCTTCTAGCGTGATAGTACATAGTTCATCTACGTCTATGCAGTCGAAACTGAGCCGGAGGTCCAAATATTCTCGAGCATTAACTAACATTGGATCGATTAAACCTCC
>JAYMTB010001111.1:0-11658 GCA_036897585.1 Francoa sonchifolia
GGCCCCTTGGGCTAGCCCATAACAAAACCCAGGTTGAACTTGCTGCATTTCTAATTAAGAAACTATCAAGTAACCACTAACACTCTCAAATATTAAACTTTATTTATTTTTGTGACTTTATATTAATAAATAACATTACTGTAACATTTTAATTGATTTATTATTATCGCTTTTATGGATAAAATTTAACCATATAGATATTTATTTAATCGAGATACAATATGTCCAAACGGAATAAATTTGAAATACATTTTATTAGAGAAATAAAATTGACAATGAAGTGCAATTGGGTCTCTACGTATAGTAGAACATAGCTAATAATCACTAAAATTAAAAACTTTATATTATTACAAAGATTAAATAAATATAAATAATAAATTTACTGTATTCATTTTTATCTGTGTTCAATATTTAATTTTTGATGTAACAACAATAAATCACTTAAAACATCTTTTAATTTAAGAATATAAATATATATTTTAATTTTGATAATTTCCATTTGTAATTTTAATAATTGAAAAAAATATTAATTTAATGAAAAAAAGTCAGTCATAGTGCTTTACTGTATCAAACGAATGGAAAAGGCTTCACTTTCAAACCATTGTCTTTCTCCCCAAACAGTTCCCTAGAAAATTTAACAAGACTTTCTCGGAAAAACTTGTCCATATCCTCTTACTTGTATTCCATTGACTCTGCAAAACCTGAATCATTCACAAACCTTCACATGATCAGCACGAATTGCCTCATCGTCAAGTGATAATTCCTGTTTCTTTTAAACTATTTAACCCTAGCAATTTTCAGCAGGATTGAAGTTTAATGGCGAACCAGTTGCGGTTTATGTTTGTGTGTTTGTTTTTGAGTTTTTTGTTTGTGGAATCGAAGTATGTGGTGTATGATACTGAGCAAAGAATAGTTTCTGGAAAAATTAATGTTCATTTGGTTCCGCATACTCATGATGATGTTGGTTGGTTGAAGACTGTTGATCAGTACTACGTTGGTTCTAATAATTCAATTCAGGTCAGTTTTCTGGTCATTTAGAAGTGTATATGTGTGTGTGTGGTTGTTGTGAATATGATTTTGTGAATCTTATGTTTGTAGTTGTTGCTGTGCAGGGGGCATGTGTGCAAAATATATTGGATTCTTTGATTCCTGCATTGTTGGCTGACAAGAATCGAAAATTCGCTTATGTTGAGCAGGTGAGTGTTGCTTACTTGTTTATTACTTTTTGATGAGTAAAGATGTGTTTGGTTGCCAAGAAAATGGAAGAAAAGGAAGCTAAGATATTGATGAGTAATTAGACTTGAGTAAATTAACATTGAATGTTTTTCTTTCTTATACTGCATTTGCACAGCAAACAAAGCTTATTGGGGTTTAGTGCTAAAGAGTTATAATGGATACACATATAATAAATGGGGTCTCGTGTTATATTTATTTATCGCAATCTAAAGTTTCCATATCATCATTTAGAGCGAGTGTTAAAGATGTGATGGTGGTTTTGCGTGATTGCTTTAGGCATTTTTCCAGCGATGGTGGAGAGATCAGAGTGAGGCAACTCAGCAGGTGGTGAAACAGCTTGTCAGTTCGGGTCAACTAGAACTCATGTAATATACAATGTTCAATTGTGCTTTTCGTTGGCAGTGTTTTATCAAGCTTGTAACACTATTTAGCTCTCCTATTTATTTCCCTTGGTAATAATTTGTTGCTTTGTCAGGCTGGTTGATTTGGGATGTTTACACTAATGCCTTTTGTGTTATGGTTTAATTTTATTTTTAAAATTTGAATTGAGATGCTTTTCCTCTGTTGTAGAAATGGAGGTATGTGCATGCATGACGAGGCAACACCGCATTACATTGACATGATTGATCAGACAACTCTTGGGCATTCGTTCATTAAGAAGGAATTTGGCATGACTCCTAGAATTGGTTGGCAAATTGACCCATTTGGACATTCTGCGGTGCAGGCTTACTTATTGGGAGCAGAAGTATGGCTATCTATGCATCTCTAACATTTTTTTGCTCTTTCTAAATTGGATACTGTAGGAAGGAATAATATATTGGAAGCTATGAGAAAAATGAACTCCGTGCTTATATATTTTTCTACAAGTTATGGGAAAGTTCTCCTATATTTGTAGGTTGGATTCGACTCACTTTTCTTTGGCCGGATAGATTACCAAGACAGGGATAAGCGTAAAAAAGAGAAGAGTCTTGAAGTTATTTGGAGGGGTTCCAAGAGCCTTGGTTCATCTGCACAGGTTAATGGCATGAACTGGTTTAGTCCTTTTTTCTAGATTTATTTAACAGACTTGTAAATTATTTCTGGTGCAGGATAATAATATTTACTATTTAGCAATTATGTGCCACTCAATGGTTGATTTTTTCTTTTCCTCATTTCTTTATCCTTTTGTTGATTTCCTTGTTAATTTTGGTAGATTTTTGCTGGTGCATTCCCTGTGAATTATGGGCCTCCGCCTGGTTTTTATTTTGAAATTAATGATGATTCTCCCATTGTTCAGGTAGTTATTATGATTCTTTTTATCGAGTTGTTATCAATAAGTTAAATATATTCTTGTTTGCGATGTTGATATATAATTCGTGTTCCAATGAAGGATGACATCAATTTATTCGACTACAACGTACAAGACCGAGTTAATGACTTTGTTGCCGCTGCACTGTCACAGGTAAATGTTTGGAATAGTTGTCTTTCTCCAATATTGAATCCAACAGTAATTATTACATTCTCAGGCTAACATAACACGGACAAACCATATAATGTGGACCATGGGAGAAGATTTTAAGTATCAGTATGCACAAACATGGTACCGACAGATGGACAAGCTTATACATTATGTCAACAAGGCAAGTATTCCTTCAGACCTGCACAAAATGTTTTTAGTTGGGTATATGACTATCTCTCATCATATATAATGACCAGACACAGTTGTCTCGAGTATATCGTTCCAGACACTTGCAAAATATCATTTTAGCCTTATAACCTTTTCATACTGTAAATTGTAATAATGCAGGATTGTTTTTATGTATAAGCTGTATAATCTGCACCTTTTACACAGAATTAAATTTCGCCTTTTAGCTTCAACTTTGACATTTTTTGAGCTAGTCAGCCTCCTGAATCTACTTTCTTTCACTGTCTGCTAAATGTGATTAAGAGTTCCATGTTGCAATACACAATTTTTTTTTGAGATTACTGGTGCTTACCCAGCTGCATTTTTCCTCCCTGTACTTGCGAGTATTCCTGGGTTTCAAACCTGGTTATGTGGATGGTGTGGGGTATTATCTATGGATAAACATCCATGTGGAAATGGTGATCCAGAAGAAAAGTACAGATTTATTCAGTTGTCTGTTACTTTTTCCATCTGTTTTCTGTTTCCGATGCCTCGTATTATTGTATCCTTTCTTCTCATTTCCCCCCCCTAAATCTATTAGTTCTAAAAGGTTTGGTTTGGTTACTTTTAGGATGGACGTGTCAACGCGCTGTATTCTACCCCATCCATATATACTGATGCGAAATATGCTACTAACCAGTTATGGCCACTCAAGACTGATGATTTCTTTCCGTAAGTTTAACATTCATATGTTACGAATTTCTTAGAAAATGACCTCACTTCGACGTTAGACTTAATTAAACGTGCATTGAACCAGTTATGCAGACAGTGCCAATGCTTTCTGGACAGG
This sequence comes from Francoa sonchifolia, assembly GCA_036897585.1. Classification (NCBI taxonomy): domain Eukaryota; kingdom Viridiplantae; phylum Streptophyta; class Magnoliopsida; order Geraniales; family Francoaceae; genus Francoa; species Francoa sonchifolia. Next base: position 3,690 of record JAYMTB010001111.1, read on the forward strand.
ATACTTTTCAAGCAGGCCATCTTTAAAACGCTATGTCAGAATGATGAGTGGCTACTATATGGTATGTTTTATCAAATTATTCTAGCTTATATGAAGAATTACGACTATCAAGCTCTAGTGGCAGTGGGGTTATAATCTGTATGCATTTTCTAATCATAATCAGGCAGCTAGACAACTAGAGTTTTTTAAAGGGAGAAATAGTTTAGGGCCAAATACAGAGTCATTGGCAGATGCTTTGGCAATTGCTCAACATCATGATGCAGTATCTGGTACAGAAAAGCAGCATGTGGCTAATGATTATGCGCTACGACTGTCAATGGGCTACATGGAGGTAAAGATTTAGTTTGATCACTGTGACTTCTTGAATAACTATTTTTCCAGCATTGTGCTTGACGTGTCATCTGTACATTCAATTTATTTGTGCAGGCTGAGGAGTTAGTTGCATCTTCACTTGCTTGCTTGTCTAAATTAACGTCAAATGATGGTTGTCAGAATCCAACAACGAAGTTTACACAGGCAAAAGATCATGACTTATTATTTAATTGATATCTACTGCACTTTCATGGCCTCTTTCTAACTGTTTCTAAAGTTACATTTTTGTACTTATTGATACTTCCATTTTTTCCAACACTTGCCTTGTTAAACTCTGACTGATTGACATATACTACTTGACTTTGTTATAAAATGATGTTTGTGCTTGTTAAGAATACTTGCAGTTGACTTATAACCTATGTACTCTGCATGTGTCATTGTTAAAAAAGACAGTATTCTTTCAGGGACAATATGATCTTTTAAGTGGCAGAACTAATACCTTAAGTTAATTCAGCATCTTTATAATTCTTGTAATATGTAGATCTTTAGAGGAGTCTTCAATTGAAGTTCTGTTTTGTCATAGTCTTCTTTCTCTCTGTATCCACATTCTTTCTCTTCATTATTGCTCTATTACTTAGTCTGAGCAAAAGTAAAAGAAAAACAGAAAACAAAAGGAACAAAAGATATCACCTCGTACGTATTGGCATCTAGCATGCACCCTGCATTTCATATGTACATGCGATCAATATAAACAATTTACTTTAAACTTTTGATGGAAGTTACTCTTTTCTTGGTATCTAAGTTCCTTAGCTTCACTAAGATAATGCATGTAAAAACTTTGATCTTAAATAGAGTTCAATATCATGAGTATATTTTTCATTTTTTCCATTTGAAGTTCAGGATACAGAGGATTATGACATGTGAATTATCTTTCTTCCAACTGTTTCTTTTTGCAGTGTCCACTTCTAAATGTAAGTTATTGTCCTGCATCAGAGATTGATCTGTCCCAAGGGACTAATATGGTAAGAATAATATTCATAGCATGCCGCAATTTTTGTGTGAACTGTGCCTCCCTTGTTCTATTTGGAACTGGAAGTGCATCTTATTGTGTTTTCATTCGTAGATTGTTGTCGTCTACAATTCTCTTGGATGGAAGAGAGAGGATGTACTCCGAATACCTGTGAGTACTAATAGTTTCTATTTCTTTCAAAGATCCAATTTTAAGGACCAGTAGTTCGGTATGTATTAGATAAATAGTGCTTCTGAATGTAGTTTGCTGGAGCTTGATACTTGTTAGAAAATGTCTGGTGAATGTTCTATTGTAGACATATTGGTTTGCATTATAATTTCCAATCTGCTGCAGGTTATTGATGAAGATGTTATTGTTCATGATTCCGAAGGAACAGAGATTGAGTCACAGCTTCTTCCTCCAGCTAATGCCCATATCAACTTAAGAAGCTACTATGTCAAGGCATACATGGGTAAATCACCCACTAAGACAATCAAGTATTGGCTTGTATTTACTGCATCTGTACCACCTCTTGGTTTCAGCACTTACACTATCTCAAGAGCCAAAAGTGCAGGTACTTTATATAGTTTTGATAAATTTTGGAACTTTTTTTTCGATTTGGAATACACGGAATATATTTTCTTGATGTTTTATTTTAGTTTTCACTTCTATGCAGGTTCTAGTTCGACTAAATCATCTGTACACACATTTCGAAGAAGTGAAAAATCTACAGTTGAAGTTGGTAAAGGAAATGTGAAGCTTGTTTTCTCCGCAGCTCAAGGAAAATTAACTAACTATATTAATAGAAAAAGCTCGGTTCGTAGTATGCTTCTTTAGCTTCATAATTTATGTTTCCTTAGTGCTTATATTTTCCTTTTTCATGAGTCTTAGTCATTAGAATACTAGGTTAGTATTTACCTCTCTTGCTTTCCACATCACAGAGCAAACTGGGGAACAATAAAAATGTGAAATTCATTTGTAGCTAATTCAAGTACCATGACTTTTGAAGGTTGAGCAATTGGTTGAACAATCGTACGGTTTTTATTCTGGATATAATGGAAGTGCTAAAGATCCTCAGGTAGATATAGGATAGAATGAAGTTTGTTCTGTATATCTTTTTCTCCTTTACTTCTTCTTCTCTCTTTGATTTCTCGCAATGCATTTTAAGCTATATCCTTTGCGGTGTTTTTTTCTTTCTCATATGCATTTATCTTGTCAAGAATGCTGGGGCATACATCTTCCGTCCAAATGGCACATTTCTCATAAAGTCTGAAGAAGAGGTGTGTAGTCCTGTCTTTAATAGTTCTTGTGAACATATATCCATGTAATTATGTATTGAAAATTGAGGGCAAAAGTTGCAGGTTCCTTTGACTATAATGCGTGGACCTCTAATAGATGAAGTACATCAACAGATCAATCCATGGATATCTCAGGTCCCCCTCTTGTCGCATTTGTATTGGCCGTTAATAATTTTTTTTCCTTGTAAAATTAATCTCTGTTTATACCCAGAACTTCGCATATGCAGAAAAACGTGCTATACATTGAACTTTCTTCCTTACCAAAACAAAAACAATTAAAAAAAATTAGCTTGCATTATGACTCCAGGAAGAAAAGGTGAATTTCCAGGTGAACTTGATCATACTGTCCACAGATCAAGTTGATATTGATTCATCAGATGGTTAGATTAAAAATCAGTCTGTAAAATGTGAATATGAATTTAGGGATAAATAAGGAAATCATCTATGTTATATTTCAATTCCTTTGTTTCAACAAGAAGGTTATTTATTGCAACTCTGCCACCTATTTGTGATTGCTATTGAAACATCAGGTGACTCTTTGGAGTCTCTAATCATTTGTCTTCAGAACATAAGGCTATCCTTTTTGTTTATTTTTTTCATTTGGATGCTTGGGGCGCTAGTTCTTCTTGGGACTTTCAAGATTTGACAATAAATAGAAACCACAGTGAAATTTATTACAAACACTGATTGACACTATTTCTCTTCTCCAATTTTTATCATCCTCGTTGGATAATTTGGAGAGGTGGTAGACTTGGAGAAAAAATAGAGCTTTAAAGTTTCTAACTATAGTTGTTTTCTATAAGGTAGCATATTGTTATTTAAAAGATAAGGGAGTTGTATAGTGGAGTTCAGGTTCTTCCTATGATTCACGATTAGAGTGTTTCCAGTAATTAAATGTTCAACATACATGCAGATAACCAGAATTTACAAGGGGAAAGATCATGTTGAGGTTGAATTTACTGTAAGCATACTCGATGAACTCTTGAACTTGAATGATTGAACCTATAATTCTTAGTGTATTTCATTCTTCTTCTTCTTTGTAGTTCAACATCTTTCCCTCTTTCACTTTTCCTTTGTTTCCCTTGGGAAAAGAGGGGATTTAAAATGTTGAACTTAAAGTCTCTGCATTATATTTACAGTATTTGCAAATAACAGGTTGGGCCCATACCTATTGATGATGGAATTGGGAAAGAAGTTGTAACTCGTATTGCAACCACGTTGGAAACCAATAAAACATTCTACACAGATTCTAATGGACGTGATTTCATCAAAAGGGTAATGTTACATACAAGGACTTCTGTGCAGTATCAAATTAAGCTAGTTTAGATATCATCCTGATGCTTGAAATGATAGTCATTAGGGAATCATTGTCAGCCCTTTTATTGATTTCTTTTGTATAGAAATAGTTTTCTATTTTTTCAAAATGTAGAATGGAATGAAACAAATTGAAATAGAAAAATAATTTTTCTTCAGAAACTTTCTTATCTGAAGAGTTTGATCATTTCTGATAACTAAGTGTTCTATTTATTTTTGCAGATTCGCGATTTTAGAACTGACTGGGACTTGAAAGTGAACCAACCTGTCGCTGGAAACTATTACCCTGTGTGTTTTCTTTATCCCACACGTTCTTTTTATTCTTTTGTTTTGTGTGTGTATGCTATTGTTCATGGTTTTCTTGCTATTAGTTTTTTATTAAACAGGCCAGAAGCTCATGCTCGGTGAAAGTTTGATGTGTTTTCTAATTAATAGTTTTTTTCATCCTTATTTGTGACTATTATGTTTTGTCTTCAATTTTTCCTCTCACTTTTCTTTACACATCTATATTTTTCTTTCAGATTAATCTTGGAATATATGTGCAAGATAATAAGAATGAGTTTTCAGTTCTGGTGGATCGGTCCATGGGAGGATCCAGCTTAGTAGACGGGCAAATAGAGCTGATGCTGCATAGGTGTGTTGCCACTTTCCTAATGCTTACTTTCATCATGATTATGTTGGCTAAGCTAAATTATCAATCACTGCTCTCAACTCTCTTTCCTCTCAAATAAGGCCCTCAACTTTTTCTCTCTAAATTAAGGCTCATTTTGTTCAATATAGCTCATAAAACTTTTCTTATATCTCAATTGAGGCTTCTAATTTTGAACTTTGTATCAATTAAGATATTTTTTTTTTCTGTTTAATTTTTTTTTCTTATACATATATCTAACCATTTTCAATACCCTGTCAACTGTCGTAGGAGTTCCATGTACTTGACTATCATTTGAGATATTGGTACACAATTTAAAACTGAGGGCCTTAATTTTGAGGGCAAAGAGTGAAGTGCAACAATAAATGTTAGTAACAGCTTAATGCACATTTCATATGCATTGGCTTGCAATATGTGGCATATCTCTATGATGCGTGTAGATTAAAAATAACTTTCAATGCAGAAAATGTGATTGCTTGTTTTTATAGCATTACTCTTGTTAATGGATGCATTATCAAAATCTAATTGGGATTATCTTCACCATTTAGGAGACTGCTACTTGATGATGCGAAAGGTGTTGCAGAGGCTCTAAATGAAACAGTCTGTGTTCTTAACGAATGCAAAGGATTAACAGTAAGCTTGTTACCCACTAAAAAACCTGTCATAAATAGCAATTTTCATTTTCATCAGTGCTCAGAAACACAAAGCCGGATTACCTGTTCGAACTCTCTTTTGATTCAATTAAATCGTCTAAAATCTATTTCTTAACCTGCAAATATTCATAGCAAATATCATAGTCAACCCGTTTCAACCATTTGAAATAAATGATAATATTAATTTTGTAGGCATGTTTCTACAATCAATTGATTATGGCCTCAATGCAATGTAGTAGCTTACATCTGTTGTATTGTTCGGGAAAGTTCTCTCATTGAAATCAGTATCATCTAACCAATGCTATAAAAAGCCCCAAAAGTGTAACTATATGATTTTTTCCATGTTTTAGCATCAACATTTTAATGTGTACTAACTTCTTTCAGGTCCAAGGAAAATTTTATTATAGAATTGACCCCCTTGGAGAAGGTGCTAAGTGGCGTCGTTCTGCTGGCCAGGAGATTTATTCCCCACTACTGTTAGCTTTCGCCGAGCAGGTTAGTTTGAAAATGTAGGAGCAAATATATCTCTGATATTGTGAATTTTGTCATATAGAACTTAATTTCCTTTCTGCAGGATGGAGATAAGTGGACAAATTCTCATGTCGGAACATTTGCAGGGACTGATTCTTCCTACACTTTACCTGAAAATGTTGCTATAATAACTCTCCAGGTACTCAAAAATTATTATTGAAACTGCTTGTTATTATTCTTTTCTGTTTTCTAATTCGAACTTTTCTTGTTTCCTGAATTCTGCAGGAGGTTGATGGTGGAAAAGTTCTCCTTCGTTTAACACATTTATACGAGGTTTAAATTCATCTTTTTCTGGAACCCTGGTTATTTTGAGTCAAGACTCGACAATTCTTTTTCCTTTCTTGGAATCTTGGTGATTAATATAACTTGACCTTCATCTAAGGAAGATTGGTACATGAACACACAAAGATCTGTACCCAATAATCCCAGACTGTAGAAATTGGAGAGGAGACCCCCGAACAACCTTTATAGCAATTCTTTGCACTCGGTATATCAGAAAAAAATGCTCGTATTTTTAGGCAATAATGCCAAAGATAAGTTCTTCTTTTCCAACATGTCTACCCTTTTGGAATGGCATAGCTTTTGCTCCGAGCATTGAAGACCTTTCAATTCTGATATGGAAGAAGGGACAGTGGAGGATTGTTACACATGGTTTAGAAGCTCAACTATTTATGTGATATTACGATAACTTCTATTTGAAATTCCTGCAGTATTCAGTAACTTGCACCTTCAATTCCTGTGACAAATTGGTTGTAGCCGTCGGTCTGAATTTCTGATTTATCGTGTTTTCTCTTATAGGTTGGAGAAGACAAGGATCTTTCCGTAATGACAACTATAGAACTAAAAAAGCTATTCCCGGGCAAGAAGGTAGAAGCGATTAACATATTCGTACCCACAAATTCTCTTCGACAACTACTTACTTTTTCACGTACAATCTTCTTTTATGTTCATTTCAGATCAGCAAAGCAACTGAGATGAGCTTATCAGCCAATCAAGAAAGGTCGGAAATGGAGAGAAAGAGACTCATCTGGAAAGTAGAAGGCTCATCGGAAGAACCCAAGACAGTAAGGGGAGGACCTATTGATTCTTCTAAACTATTGGTAGAACTCGCCCCAATGGAAATCCGTACCTTTATCATAGAATTCGACAATGTGATCATCCAGGAAGTGGTTAATGCTTGATGGATCGAAAAATGTGAAAAAATGTTCCATGAGAGGCATGCTCTTAATTTTCTCTAATCTACTTCTAAATAAAGTGTATTATGAAAATAAGACCTTCGGGTATTTTGTGGCGAATTCTTTTTGCAAAATTTCACATTTTAGAATTCGTAATTTCAACTAGCGAATTTATTGAATTAGGAGATACTTCTATTATGAATTCCAATAGTGTCATACTTTAGATTGACTATAATCTCAAAAGTGTTGTACAAAAATCCAATCAAATTGTGACTAAACTCAAGCTTAGACTAAAACTAAATTAAGATTTCTATTAATAAATGGAAATAGAACAATATTTAAGGCTTTGAAATTCAATTAGCCACACGAATTGTCAATTTTTGTAATATCACATCCAAACTTCAATTTTTTGCTACCCTCAATAGTGAAAAGCCACAAACATAGGTAAAAAATTTCACATTTAGTGGTGATTATCACTATTTATCATCATTCATCAAAAAATATTAATACTAAATTCATGTAATTTATTAAAATCGAATCTCGATTGCTACTGTCTCAAAGTATTTAGGTCTAATTACTAAAAATCTAATCTCAATAATTTGGACTAATAAATTAAAATAAAAGATTTTCTATATTATGATCTCACATTTAAATCTGGTTATGTTCCAATTATTTTCCAAAAAAATTGAAAGAAAAAATTACTATAAGTTAAAAAAAAAATTAAGGGTATAAAGGTAATTATGTGAAGGTAATTTTCCAATTATTTAAAAAGAAAATTGAAAAAAAATTACTATGAGGTAAAAAATTCAAGGGTATAAAGGTAATTCCAAGTCACTAAAACCGATATTCGTTAAAGATCCGGTAGATACCGCCACCGCAAAATGAAGTAATAAATATAAAATAATTTGGGAAATCCAGTCATTCGATCGATCGAGATCTTCTTCCCCCAATTTCTTCCAAAACTTTCATGTCCATCTTGTCTACACAATCCCAAGGATCTACATCGTCATCTTCCGTTCAAACTCCCT
>JAYMTB010001112.1:0-11657 GCA_036897585.1 Francoa sonchifolia
ACGCAAAATCACATGTATCGACGTGTGTGCAACTTTTGAATAGATCATCATCGTAGTATACAGGGTAAAAAAAGGACAATATATGGATAATTGCTCTTTGATTTACAACCTGTTAGCTTATAGGAAATTCAGAGACCAGTTACATGAATCCCAATTGAAACTTAGAATATCTTTAATTGGAAAGAAAAACGGAAGGTGAAACATTTTTCATCTCAACTTAGCAAATAGTGTCACTGATGCGATATGGTGGTACTCTTATTCCACCACCATATCGCATCAGTCACTCATTCTGTTCACCAAGGTTAAGACACAATGTAATTGTATTTCCCAACTCTAGGTTAGATAATATGTTGGTTTCCGGAATATTTTAGTTTTTCATATCAGGCTTGGTGATTGGATTTAGAATCAAGTGTCAATGGGGCTGTTACTTGATTATTATAAGTGCTTATCTAATTTTATGACCTTCTGCAGCTTTCATGGATGAACCTCTCCAGAAATTTAATATTAGCATACCAAAGCTTTGGTGTGGTCTATGGTGATCTGAGTACTTCACCTCTCTATGTTTACTCGAGTACATTTTCAGGGAATTTGCAAAATTATCAGACCGAAGAAGTGATATTTGGCGCATTTTCTTTGATATTCTGGACCCTTACTTTGATACCCTTGCTTAAATATGTCTTCATTGTGTTGATTGCAGATGATAATGGTGAAGGTATGGGATACCTAGCCTCTCATTTTCGTTGGGTTCCACCCTTATACATATCTAATTCAGTGTTCTTTTGATTAATTGTTTTATATCCTCATTCTGTTCAAACTAATTTCAGGTGGGACATTTGCTCTTTACTCACTGCTTTGTCGGCATGCAAAGTTTAATTTACTTCCCAATCAACAGGCAGCTGATGAGGAGCTCTCAGCGTACAAATATGGACCCTCAACACATGCTCTGGCCTCTTCTTCACTGAAGAGATTTTTGGAGAAGCATAAAACACTTCGGACAGCCCTACTTGTCGTGGTACTGTTTGGAGCTTCCATGGTAATAGGTGATGGTGTGCTCACTGCAGCAATTTCTGGTAAGATTAAGTAGGCGCCATAAAGTGATATTAATTCTTAGTGCCGGGATGTCTTTTCCATTTTTAGTGTAATATTTTTGTTTTTGAAATATTGGAGGTAGAATTTCTATACTTGTCCTTTTTTGGCTATTCATTTTATGTGTGAGGCTATCCAAGAACATAAAGATTATTCCATCGGTAAAATCACTCAATAGATTCATTTCGTTTATCAATATTTCAGTCGCTTCTACTAAAATGGGGATTATTTGACTGTGTCAGTGACAATATTTTTGTGTGAAATATAGCATGTGCGAAAAAAGAAAAAGAACAGACGAAGAAATAGAGTTCGAAAAAATTATAAAAGTTGAGAAAACAATTTAAAGAGACAGGAGAGAGATCAAGTGAGAAAGAAATGTCGAATTAGAAGAGAGAAGATGAAAACTAAAGATGGACATGTTTGATTGATTTAGCAGTTCTATTAGATCACTTTCAAAATCCAAAATAACTATGGAATTCCAATATATACTTTGCAGAAAAAAAATTCTACCTTGAATGAAGCTATATTGTCCAGCGCATTTTTTTAATTAGCAAACCGCAGTTGCTATTATCATGAAAGTAGTAGGATTTACTTTCTTGTTTCTTATTTTTCTGTCACGTTTTGGATTAAATCTTTGAATGTAGAGACATGTCTTTTCACGTGCAGTTCTATCATCGGTATCTGGACTAAAGGTTGCAGAAGAGAAATTAACTAATGGTATGTCTGATCTGTGTTTCTTCTATTACTCATGTCAGGTTTTATATTGCTAAACGTTCTTATTAACTGGCGTATTAGAATGTTTCTTATATGCTTCATATTTTTTGTAGGTGAACTCCTATTGCTTGCTTGTGTCATATTGGTCGGCTTGTTTGCTCTGCAGCATTGTGGTACCCACAGAGTAGCTTTTATGTTTGCACCAATTGTTATAATTTGGTTGGTATCAATTTTTATTCTTGGGCTCTACAACACGATTCACTGGAACCCGAAAACTGTTCGTGCACTTTCTCCACATTATATTATCAAGTTCTTTAACGCAACTGGTAAAGATGGCTGGGTGTCTCTTGGAGGAATCCTACTTTCAATAACTGGTATGTTGGAGCTGGGGGTAAATGGAATATCTGATGAGTCTTGTGTTATTTCCCCTTAAAAAAAAAAAATTCTTTAATCTCATACACCACAGCTTAAAACTGAATTTTTTTGTGGCCTTACCAGGTACTGAAGCTATGTTTGCAGATCTCGGTCATTTCACTGCCTTGTCGATAAAGGTTTGTTTATACATAGACCTGTGTTATATGCACATAAATACTTTATTATGGACGGGAAACTATAGAAAATTACTAGTAAGTGCATGCACATGTACCTGATAATCTATATACCATAGTTCAATGAGTTGGATGATCAATAGCTATAAAGCTGCAAGACAAGAATCTGTCGAAGGCATGATAAAGAGAAGTGACAATTGTTGAAAAATTTATACAATTCACGAGGCACTATTCAAGTTCTAATTAGTACTTGTAGAAGTGAGAATTTCAATTGTTCATTTCTGTGCAGCTTGCATTCGCATTTGTGATATACCCTTGTCTGGTAGTACAATATATGGGTCAAGCGGCTTATCTGTCTAAAAACCTCAGCAACATTCCTAACTGTTTTTTTGACTCGATACCTGGTTAGTACTTCCTGAAATTTGAATTTTTTTTTCTCAAGAATTCTGCTATAATATTTTTGTTGCTCTGACATTTCTCCTCTTCTGTCGTTGTATTGCAGATCCCTTATTTTGGCCCATGTTAGTCATTGCCACCCTTGCAGCCATTGTTGGGAGTCAGGCTGTTATCACGGCAACTTTCTCCATTATCAAACAATGTCATGCCCTTGGTTGCTTTCCGAGAGTCAAAGTTGTACATACATCAAAACACATATATGGGCAAATCTATATCCCCGAAATAAACTGGATTCTTATGATCCTAACTTTGGCCATAACTATTGGATTTCAAGACACAACTTTGATTGGGAATGCTTATGGTAAGTCAAATTGGCAACTGATTTGGAATGCTGCTATAGCTCCTGCTGCGTTTTATTTGCGTTCGATTTTTAAAGCAGAAGCTAGGATTTGCCATTCATTTTATCTTATTGAATGGTGGTTAAGTCTCATGATAGATGCTTAGTTTGGATAAAATTTTCTTCGTTTTTCCAATGTTATAATATAATTATGCTTCATTTATTGTTTTTGGTTTGCAGGCATTGCTTGTATAACAGTTATGTTCATCACAACATTTCTCATGGGGCTCGTAATAGTCGTCGTTTGGCAGAAAAATATTTTTCTGGCTGCAGCATTCCTTATCTTCTTCTGGTTCATCGAGGGCGTCTATCTATCAGCAGCACTCATGAAAGTGACTCAAGGAGGATGGGTTCCTATAGTGCTCTCAATCATCTTCATGGTTATTATGTACGTCTGGCATTATGGTACTCGGAAGAAATACAACTCTGATTTACACAACAAAGTTTCATTGAAATGGTTGCTTGGTCTCGGCCCCAGCCTAGGAATTGTCCGTGTGCCTGGAATAGGTCTCATATACTCGGAATTAGCAACAGGAGTACCCGCCATCTTCTCTCACTTTGTAACAAATCTCCCGGCGTTCCACAAGGTATTAGTTTTCGTTTGCGTAAAATCAGTTCCAGTCCCATACGTTTCCCCCGAGGAACGCTTCCTTATCGGCCGGGTTTGCCCAAGACCATATCGTATGTATCGGTGCATTGTAAGATACGGGTATAAGGACATTCAACGAGATGATGGAGACTTCGAGAACCAACTAATAAAAAGCATTGCCGAATTCATCCAAATGGAAGCGGACGAACCACAATTCTCGAGCTCAGTAAGCTCATCATTTGACGGAAGAATGGCTGTTATAAGCACAAGAACTATCCAATCAAACTCGAGCCTAATAATGTCCGAGATAGAGGATTTTGATACAAGCAACACCATCTTAAGCGGCAACTCGTTAACCCTCCAAAGTTTACGCTCCGCTTACGACGACGAGAGTCCACAAATGAGGCGACGGCGCCAAGTTCGGTTTCAGCTACCTCCAAGCCCTGCAATTGATCCTGCTGTTCGGGAAGAGCTCATAGACTTAATCCAAGCAAAAGAAGCAGGGGTTGCTTATATAATGGGACATTCATACGTAAAAGCCAGACGATCATCCTCATTTTTGAAAAAGCTCGTGATCGACATGGGATATTCATTTCTCCGAAAGAATTGCCGAGGGCCTGCAGTGGCTCTCAACATTCCACACATCAGCCTTATCGAGGTTGGCATGATATACTATGTCTAAGTTTTCAAACGAAAACTATTTTTCAATGACCCGTGTGGGGAAAGATCAAAGGTCATGATCGAGTAGGAATCATTATTCGCTATCTTTTTGGTGCACCACATTATGTGTATAAATAATATTAAAGTTAACACATTTTCGTATGATGAGTTATTTTTAGGCTATCCCAAAAGGATTGTGTTGATTGATCGAAAATGTTGATTAGTTCATGAATGATCTCGATCACTAATGAATACTCAAGATTTTGGTATTATTTGATTGACTGGTAGGTTAAGAGGGATACCACGAGCCACACATATCGTTACTCGCACGTCGTTGGACATGAATGCCTACTTTCCTACCTTTACAGCTTAGACACCTTTATTTAGTCATATTATTTATTTTTTTATAAAACTCAAAGATCTTACTAATTATATTTAAATGTGATTATGTTTGTTTGTCTATTTGTTAAATTACTAGCAAGGGTAAGGGTGTAATCCAGTTGAGCCATTTAGCACTATTCAAACTCGGACTCGATATGAAGAAGCTTTTGCTTTATTATTTTCTTTTTTGCTCGAACTAGATTTGATTATGTTTTAATTAAAATATATAATAGATTGTAGATTTGATTAAGCTCAAAACGAAACTTAAACTGTTTGAACTAAAAATTACTGGAGTCCTCTGAAGTTAGTTACCCAGATTCTTCTTCATCTCCTTCCGTCAAACCGCTGAAAATGAGCTTCCAAGATCTCCAGACCGGCGGAAGGCCAGCACCTGCTCCCCGATTTGTGTCTCAGAATTCCTCGCAAGCTGTGGCTGCTGGCATTTTCCAGATCAATACCGCTGTTGCTAGTTTCCGTCGTCTTGTTGATGCCATTGGTACCGCCAAAGACACCTCCGATCATCGCCTAAAGATGTACTCTCTCTCTCTCTCTGAAAGTTTTGTAGTTTCAGTTGATTTACTGTTGATACTGATTTTCTGAGATCTTTTAATGGCAGTCATAATTTAAGGCAACGGATTTTGCAGTTAGTGAAGGAAACATCTGCTAAGCTTAAAGGATTGAGTGAATCGGATAGAGACAAAAATGTCAATGTATTTCTCATTTCTTCAAAACCTTGAGATTTGATATGCAAGAAAACCTAATTCGTTTTGTTTTCTATATATTTTTCAGCCAAGTAAGAAAATAGAAGATGCTAAACTTGCTAGAGATTTTCAAACGACATTGCAAGAATTTCAGAAAGTTCAACAGCTTGCCTCTGAGCGGGAGTCAACTTATGCTCCAGCTGCTCCGCCCTCTAGCTTACCGACGTATACGAGCTTATTTGATTGACATTACTATGCTTTATGATCTTGTTAACTATCTTGAATTTCTTACTCTGTCTGCATTTGTGCTTATAGAAGCAGCTATGGCACCGATGACCAGTTGGCACCTCGGGTGGATCAGGAGAGCCAAGCATTTCTTATGCAACAGAAGAGGTAAGTCTGTTATATGTTTAGTCTTTCTGGTGCTTGGTTTTGTTTTGACTATCTTTGATTATAGAGGTATCTGCTGCTTGGATGTCAATTTGGACCTCTTATTTTATGACTGTAATTTCAATTTAGTGATATATGAGATGAGACTGCCATATGATGTGTGCTAGAATTGTCCATAGATTTCTTTCTATTTTATTTGTATGCTTAATTTGTTTGCATTTTGTTCACGGTTTCAGGCTGTAAATTATAGGCATGATTGGTATCTTAAAAGACTAAACATTGATGAATTATTATTGATTGCATGAATACAGATTTTCATCCCTTACATATTCCTCCACTCGAAAATTCTCTCTATGATTCTGTTTAGTTCCTACCTTCAATTCTTATCTTTTCTCTTCCCGATTTCTCTATTATCTCCAATAAATCTCTCAACAACAATAAACCAACCTACCTCTAAATCTTGATATACCGCGTGATCCTCTAGTTGACCATATATTCAGGAATTTCATAAACTTTGCAACATAATCTTTTGATCTTGACTGGAGCCACTTTATGAAATTATTTTGGATTTTAGTGGATAGATTGGGGAACCTTGACTCAATCTGCTTTTTTGAAAAAAAAAATACAGGCAGGAATTAGTTCTTCTGGACAATGAAATTTCCTTCAATGAAGCCATAATTGATGAAAGGGAACAGGGTATTAGAGACATACAAGAGCAAATTGGAGAAGTAAATGAAATATTCAAGGACCTTGCTGTTCTAGTTCATGACCAGGGAGTGGTTATTGGTAAGATGCCATATATCCGAATAATTTTAGTCCTTTAGTCAACTCAGTTTTGAGGTTTTTCTTGCCATCTGTGTGACCTTCTGCTTTTGTCTGATATATTGGGAATCTTTTCCATTAAAACAGATGACATTCACTCAAACATTGATTCTTCGGCTGCTGCATCAACACAAGCTAGAGTCCAGCTAGCCAAGGCTTCAAAGAGTATCAAGTCTAAATCTTCATGGGTAAGTAGTAAATACCTTAATGTCCAATTAAGCTCAAGCACTCGAAAAACTATAGTGTCCAGGTTCTTGCTTGCGACACTCTTGGGCAAGTTTCTTGCCAGATTTGAGAACTTTAGAATCATACAACCATATTATACAATGCATGAGCTGCACTAAAACTTTGCATGTGCTATCCAAACGGGCGAAAATGAAGCATTCTACTCAACTCAACTCAAGTTAAGCATTATACAAATATACCATTGAGTCATATACACACCATTTCTGTGTTGTGGTAAATGTTGTGTCTTTGGAAATCAATGGATAAAGATAAAAGTTGAAGGAAGCAGGCCACAAAGTGAAGAGGATATAGAAAAAAAATATTATGTTGAGATACTGGCAAGAAAATCTCTATGCAACCAATCCTTTTTAAATCTAAAACGGGGTTGACCTAGTAAGTGATTGATTTAAATCAACCCAAGGTAACTGTTGTCAAACAAGAGTGAGTCATTGACATATGTCACGAACCCATACAGTGACATAATTTGACACAATCTCTTCTGAGATATATGCAGGCTTCGTATAAACTAACAGTTTTGGGGTTTATTTTGTTTCCTCTTTGACTTACTATTTTTGTCACACAGGTTATATCTAATGTAATGTTCTTTCTTTGTTTCATTACAGTGTTGCTGGTTGCTAGTAGTTGTTGTGGTGGTAGTGGTCGTTGTACTTCTCGTTCTTATCCTATAGTATGCAAGTCCATATATGCAGTTGTGGTGTGTCTCCATGAATTTTTTTTCATTCTACGTATTATTTATATTGTATCACGTAAGTTTCCGTTCCAAGTGATTTTCTAGCCTAAATCAGTGTACACATTGTTGGTGCAATTTACTTGTTGAGAATGTATACTGCTTTTCTCCCGATTATTGTGCTGGAATTGGTCGATGTATTGTATTGACTAGCTTTTTAAATTATCAATTTTGTACGTATGAAAGATAATGTATAATTGTACGAGCTGCTTGTGGATGCGAATAATTCGAATGTTGAAAACTACGGAATGCAAACACTGATTTTGTAGTTACAGGAATAGCCTTTCTCCCTCTATGGCAATGCTGGTTGAAGATTGCCACACCAATTCTCCTTTGAGTTTTGGCAAATGTATGGGCGGTTTTCAAACATATTGAGATCATATTGTTATTTTTTACCAAATATGTACAAAAAATATGACAATTTAATGCATTTTCGCGAATATAAAAACTGACCTTGTTGGTAAGGGTTTTTTGTGGGCAGTTCAGAGCATTACCCATCGGGATTATGGGTCAGGCCCAATAAGCCACATGGACGCCTTGACTCAATGGCTTCCCGAGTGTCCTGCCCCAATAATCTTGGCCGAAGGAAGTTGTAAACTTTACCATAGAGCCACATCATAAACACTTTGGCCCAATATATTCCACGGACGCCCTGATCCAGCATGAGGGCCCACTAGAATCGGATGAGGCATTGTAACAGAGACGTCATGTTCAGATAAAGGGAAAGTGAAGGGATATTTGGCATGACGACTTGAGAAAGGAAGCACTTCTGGGGTAGCAAGGCGACGCCCAATGGAAAGAGGGTCGTCCTGCTTCATAAGACCTATTGTATTCCTGAAGGGGACCTCCGAGCGTGTGCATAGGTATAATCCTAGGGTTCTTAAGGCGAACCAGAGAGTATTCCAAAACCAGTCCACTATTCACTACGTGTCATCCTTGCATACATACATTAGGCAACTTATATGGATGACATGTGGCAAACATGCGAGGCACATCAAAACGGCCTGGATAAGACACACGTGGTAAGCACCTAATAGCCAACTACTATAAAAGCCTTTTATTAAAATTAATAAGGATACAAGACAAACACGACAACCAAGAACAATACATTAATTACCAAGCGCAGATACTAAAAAAAGAGAGAAAGATAGAAAAAAAAGAGAGTATTAATCACAGAAATTTGATTGACAACCCACTACCACCGAATCGACAGCCCGTCAAAAGCTGACACTTGAAAATCAGAAACCAAAGAATTTTACAGAAGACGGGCTGTTTTGGCACCAGAAATCATGCACACCAGGGCCCAGTAACCAAATCTCAGCTTAAAAACTCTGCAGATTGTTCTGGCGCACGCTTATGAGATAGTTGTTACTCAAGGTCCCTCCTGGAATATAGCCAGTTCCGGTCTCTCACCCCTGTGATCCGACATACGCTTTCCGGCCCGAATTTGATTAACGTCACTTTTGGTCCCATACAATCTGCACCGACTGATTACAAACACTTTATATACACATTTTGTGAAAAATGGTAAATGAGGCGAAATATCTTAATTGACCCATACTTGTCCCAAATAATTTAGTCAAGTTGTTTGTAATCGGTAGATTTCTACGGGTGCGGGTCTTATCAGGACCAAATGAGATGTACTGATTCGTTTCGGGTCACAAGAGTAATATGGACGATAGGGTTGAAAGAAAAGGACCGGTTGTATTATGAGAAGAACTGCGAGTAACAACTCTCCTGGTATATGCTTGACTGATCCCTAATCTCTAAGTTGGCTCTCTCAAGGTTTTAGGCTAGGTGAAGGAAATATGAGTATCTTTGGTTTTGTATTGCTTCTCTCTCTAAAATTGCATTCTCTCATTTGTATTACTGATCTCCCAATAAATTTTTATTACCCTTTCTCTTGAGAGATAATGAGCTATTTATAGTAGATAATTTGTGTTTGAACTATGTCTTGCCTACTACGTGTCCACCCCACAAATCCCAGGGCATCCATGTTACACGGAGACTACGTGGCACACAGGTGGCCTAGTGTGCTTACACTCTTGTTGAGTACTTAGAGACTTTAGGATCCTCTATGCATACACATCTAAAGGTCCATTCGAAATACAATGGATTTAGGGTGATAGGGCGACTCTCCTACCTCTGGTGCGTCACCATGTCTCCCCCAAACATACTCCCTTTCTCAAACCGTCATGCCAAATACCCCTAGTGTTCCCTCTAACTAGACATGGCATTCATGTTGCAATGCTTTATCCAGCTTCCCTTTCGAACTGGGCGTTGGTAGTTGATCAAGGCGTTTGCAGTGTTCCAGGGCACTGGTGGATAACCAGGGCACCTGGTGGGTGACCGGGATGCCCCCGAGGTCACCGGGGTGCTCACCAAGGTGACCAAGGCGTCTGACTTTTGACCGGGGTGTTCTTGAGATGAGCAATGAGCCTCTAAAGTGACTAGGGAACTCGCCAAGGTGACCAGGGTATCTGTATGCTATAGGGCGACTCCAGAGAACCTAATGTTAGACCGGGTCAATAAATCAGAATGGGTAGCAATCTGACCCGTCATAAAAAAAACCTTTACCAACACAACCAACACAAGTAACACTAGTAACTTAGAAAATTATGATACAAATTATATTTTTTGAATATCAAATTGACAATATAGATTAAAAAATATAGGGATAAGTTCACAGATGGTCCCTGAACTTGGCACAAATTTCAAGTTTAGTCCCGAAACTTTCATTTGCGCTATTTTAGTCCTATAACTTGTCAATTTGATCAATTTTGGTCCCTCCGTCAATTTTGACTAACGTTTGACCGTTAAGTTGGTCATGTGCCTCGCATATGCCTTTTTTGTAGGGGTAATTTATCATAACTTGGCTTTCTTCCAAAGCCACCATATTCCTCCGTCGCCACCACCATACTCTTCTCATTCAAGCCAGCTTCCAACAAATTCCGATCTACTATCGGCCATACTCAGGCCTTCACCGTTACCGTACTCCGATAACCAAACTTAGGCCTTCACCATCTCCACTCCTCTTCTAAAGCCCTAACCCGAAATGCTAAATTGAAAATGATCGATAACCACCTTCTTCAAGTCTCAAAATTTGAAATTGAAGGAAAACCCTAACTCTCCTCAAAGTGCAGCCACAACATGGTTTGACAAATTCGATAGGGGAATCAAAAATTCGAACAAAGTGTATATGGTGAGTCACAGTGGTCCCATTTCGAATATTACCCAATATTGTTTGTTTATTTAATCTTGTGGTCCATTGCTTAAATTTTTATTATTGTTTTGTTCCTTTTTGTTGGCTACATGAGTAAATACACCATTGTTTACCTTTGAGATTCATCATGGGGGTCATTTTCAACAGACAGAAGTCGAAAAATACGTTGGTGGAACTGTAAGTTTTGTAGATTGGTGAGATGGTGATGAGCTTTCTTATATTGAAATTGAAACGATATTGAATGAATTAAGTTATTCAGAGAAGATATTTTTCAAATACCTAATTCTTGGTAGAGGTAAGGGTAAATGGGTATATAAACCTCTGTTAGGAGACATAATAATGATGTCTTTAGTGACTTATGTGCTAGAAAATAAGGTTGTTAAATTATTTGCTGAGTTAGAGGTGAATGTGAAAAATAGAAGAGTGAGGGATAAAAAAGATCTAAGTTTATTGGAAGCTGAAATCACTCTTGATGAAGAAGAGGAAATTGACAATGAAGTGGAATGAACAAGTCAGGCAACACCAGTAGCAAGGGATGCAGAAAAAGTTTCAGGAGTTGGAGCAACATTTGAAGGGGATAGAACACTTGTACATGGAATGGTTGACAAAGGCAAGGGTTTGGCAGGTCCTTGTGATGATGACGAAGATAGTGATGATCTATTGGTAGAAGCCACGGAAATTGAGGATGAAATCCATGTTGAAGATGAGGATGACATACATCTTCAAGATGAGGATGACATACATCTTCAAGATGAGGATGACATACATCTTCAAGAT
>JAYMTB010001113.1:0-11655 GCA_036897585.1 Francoa sonchifolia
TAAAACACTGAATGGTAGAATCTTATAAAAGAACAGAACCTCTAATAAGCCTGAGAATATCACTACATATACTGAGTCAGGCAACCCCATGGATCGTTATTTAAATCTACAATAGAAACTCTTTTATATGGAACTTAAAATCATTAAGTTATTTGAAGACGTGACTTGACATGTTTGATGGCTTAAAAAAAGTTATTATTTATTTATTTTTAAATTATAGGTTAATTGCATTTTGCATATCACTAGAATAATAAAAATGTCTTGGCACTTACTTCTCTTGTGATTTCAATTTTTTGCAAATATTATGAAGTTCCCTTCCTTGAGTGATCAATACTTTTTTTATTAATAACTTCCATGTATGTTTTTTTTTATTAGTGAAAGAGCTAATTTGATATAGTTGTTAATTTTTTGAAACTATTTTTAAAATCTGCTTCTAAAAGCTGAATTTAAATACTACTTTGATGTCATTTAGTTAAAGGAAAATAAAAAATGGCTTTTAGAAACAATGTGTTCAGTAAACGAGAAAAATGCTTAAATTTTATAAAATGATAAATCTTGATCATTAAAATATTATTGGGAATAGAAATAGTTTGTTATTAATTGTAATAATATAAAAAGACAAAATGTACTTATGACATTTAATTAAAGAAAATGCTGAAGCTCTTCCTACTTACCGAGTTTCTTTAGAGAAAAATTAAAGCAAGCAAAAGAAAATGCAGTGTCAAACGTCCAACGAAAGGAATAAATGTGTATTTTGGTAAAATGAGAATTTCTTTTCTGCTAAAAAGTTAAACTTTGAATTAATTACTAATAGAAGGAGACAAAAAACAAAAGCAAAAACAGAAATAAGTGCCTAAAGAAAACACCATAATGCAAATTGCAATAAATTCTACTAGTTAAAAAAATAACATACTATACTAAAATTTTGCTATAGGTCACTTTAGTTATAAACTAAAATATCATATGTATCAGATTATAAAAAAAAATAAAAAATTGTTGTTGAAAATTAGGTAGCATTAATTATGAAATGAAAGTAGTCTGTTGGGAGAATCTGATCACTTGATAATTGATTTTTGAAATTATTGTTTGTTTGTTTGAAAATCTTCACCAATCCACACCTACTACTTGTACGCCTATTCGCATCATAATATTAGGAAACATAATTCTAGTCTACGTTCCTGTAATTAAATCAATTTATATAAAAGGGATAATTACAATCTATCTTATCAATTTACAAATATTTTCCTATGGTATAAATTTTAACACTTATCTCTCTTATGCTTTTCAATTTTTTATACATGCTAACTTTACGATAGTTATTCATGAAAATTTTGACCAAATTTACTCATTTAATTCATTTCTTATCGTTTGAATCATAAGAAAACATAGTATAAGTTTTCCGGTAAAAGTCAGAATAATCACTATATATATTTGTAAAATTGGTTACGTCTGAAAATTGAAAATCAAATTAGATATAAGTGAAATTTTAAATCAATCTGTATACACTGACCCAACTACAAGAATACAAAATGTAAAGTGATAATTGTATATACATCGGCATAGTTTGCTTAAGTTACAAAAATTCTTTAGGGATAATAATCTGGTGGTATTCATTATTGCAAATGCCAAAAAAATTTGGGAGATATATGTTTTGGTAAAAATTATATATTACTGTGTTTAACTGTGGGACTATGTACTAAACTTGGACTTGAATGAAAATCAAATCTAAAATTTGTACAAACCTCTTTATAAATTTTTTTACTGCTATTATAATGTTCAGTCTCAAATGTTGGAGTTACATATTATATTAATGAGATACTTATTTAATGTTGCATGAAATCATAAGTTTCGAAAATTTTCACTAGAAATATAAGTAAGATAAAAATGAAATATTTGGACAACAATGTTGAATGTTATTTTAAATTCTCTAATATTATTTCAATAATATTTTAGTGATACTTTCTAAATTTAGAAATATAATATTATCTTATGTTTTGATATTATTTGATTTTTGTTAACTAGGTTATAAATATCTTAAGATTTATGAGAAAATAAGTGTGAGAAAGGATAATTAAAATTGAAAAGAACTTTGTAATCCGAGATTAAGGTTGAATGTTTTAAACTTTTCTTATCCAAAAATTGTAATTCTTGAAATTGAATAAAACAGTTTTTGTTATATTGAGCGTTAGATTTGTATTAAATTGTTGTTTATTTTTTTTTCTTCACGTTTTTTACTATTGCGTAAAATCAAGTTTGGGATTACTTGATCGGTATTAATCGTCACAAGCAAGACATATAAACTTGTCCAAAGTTAAGCATAGTCAAATCCTAGACGGAGCTTTGAATTATTTTTTGTTTTTAATTTGTCTCTAATATTTGTATGTAACGACTAGTCAAATTTAGAAAAATTTATGTGTATTCATCTTTAAATCATTTAGTTATTTTCAAGGCGGAACTCTTTGAGAAAAAAGGGTGGCCGCGGTCCCCCACCAAATTTTTTTGCCTTATCTGTATCAATAATACTACGAAAAAAAAAACTAATTATATGGATTGAGACACTCAAAAAACAGAGAATTCCAATGGAAATGGCTCATGAGGTTGTCTACAAACTAAACCTTCAATATTACTACATCAATAGCTCCATAAATTTTTTTCATTTTTTTCTATATTCACTACGAATAAACAAACTTGTGATCATCATATTACAATAAAACAATATTATCGTTGTCAAAAAAAGAGCTACTAACTACCATTGGCGCGCAAAATGTTCTTTCTTCTTCGAACAAAATAATACCCAAGACAACCTAAAAAAAGCAAAATAATCAATCCATCAACAACTCCAACAATAAGTAACACCCATTTTTTCACACTAGATTTGCCATGGCCTCCATTACTTCCTTTCGCAACTTTTACCATATAATTTGACCCATTTCCCTTTTCAACTTGTTTTACTCCTACAACCATTTCATACAAAAAACATTCTCCTAATTCATACAATGCAGCAACACATTCACATTCATTTACGCACAAATTTCGACATTCTTCTTTGCTTATATTAACACTTTTTGGGACATTTCTTAGTACACTACTAACACCCTTCAATTCTACCATCTCTGCCTCTCCTCTGCAGTCAAAACTCGACCCATTTTTTGTCTCTAAAATCCGAATACCCGAGCAAGATGTGGACAATGTACATACACTATATGGTTTACAAGCAAGTGGAAGATCACAACTTGTGTTAAGTGCTTGATATGATGCCTCGAATTTCCCTTTACTAGTTGAATAAAAGTATAGACCCAAATTTCCTGTTGTATTCCCTAATGCCAAAAATCGAAGGGGTTGGATCATTCTTGGGGCCGGAATTTGAGCAATTTTTCGATGTTTATTATTGAATAACAATAACCCTTTTGAACCCATTTCAACAAATGTGATATTTCTGTTATTGGAAGGCTTAAATTCCCAATAAGAATATTTCGAATTACCCGAATTCAAGTACAAACCAATCTTGGTTTCTTGAATTTCAAAAGAATAGAATGAAGTTGAGGAGTTGGTGTGAAAAGATGTCAAGCTAGTTGCAACATCAAATCTCTGTCCCCATAACATTACATCTGTTGGAAAATTGAAACTTTGCCATTTTATTCGATTTAATCCATCGACTAAAACCAAATTACCCGTCCACAAAATCTGCAATCTCTGCGGAACAAAGATAAGCAATTAAATAGTATCATAAGTTTCTAATAAGTTTGGGCTGGGAGTCCTAGTCAAATAAAATAATACATATGTATATATTTTATAATATAGTATATAGCATCTATTGTAAAATACACATTCTAATTTCCTATCATAAAATAAAAATGGATTGAACATGAGCTTGACCTTGCCTCAGTATTTGTCAAGCTCACGTAACCTGATTGACTGTCCTAGTTCTAATTTATTGCAGTACCTAAGTATTTACCTGCACACCTTGTCCAAAAGTGCCTGTTCGCCATCCGATCTTTTCGTTAGGACCCTTGATTTGTAAATCGCCATCAATAGTGAGCTCAAGCACACATTTATCCGATGCAAAAAACTGCGAATAATGACCCGAATCCCACACCTTAAAGTCTCCAAGAAAAACTTGCAAGGAACAAGTGTATCTTCCATCAATGGATTCAACACTCAATGCAGCCTTAAAATTGGGTGTGATTTGGTTAGTTTCCAATAGATAAGCTCTACCAACAAAACCTGGATCATAGTCCATTGGAATAGCAAGAGTTACTCGATGATCGATACCAATATCAGAGTTGCAATGACCATTAGTGAACAAAAGAAGTAGAAGAGTTAACACAGAGAGTTTCATGAGTGAGTGTTTGATGTTTCCGGCAGATGGGTTTGCCGGAGAAGAAGCTTTTCCGGCGAGAAGTGGGAAAGAAAGTTGGCATGAGTGTAAAAAGTGATGGAATTGCAAAACCCACTAACAAAAAGGGAATGAAAAGTTAAATTGATTTGTGGGTAATGATATGATATAGAAATGGAGTGTGTGGTTAGTGGGGTTAGTAATGGCTTTATTTTAGGAAGGCTTGTCACAATCTTGAAGGGACTCCAATTCCACTCAAATTCATGGTGGAACTGAATGAATATGATTGTGTGAGTTGTAACAATTTATTGGGTCGCATGTGGCATGCCAAATAATTGGGAGACTTATGGATTATGTCTTATGGTGTTATTAGATAATATATGTTTTTGCTTACTCATTTTAAGACTTTCTCATTTTAAGACTTTGTGAGTGATTGTATAATCACAATAGATGGTTTCAGTCGATACGTGTTGCTCAAGATAATAAATTGAGTAAAATTAAGGATCAATTTGATATTACTGCAATTTTTAAAAAATTGGTATAAATCTTAATTTGAAAACAATATGATGTTAGTTGAAAATATATGTAGCTTTTTATTATATGTAATTATAACATAAAAAAATTAAAACAACTTTGGAATATATCTTGTCCAAGAATCCAAAAAGCATAGAAGAAGTAATCCACAAATTTTAGATATTTTTATTTTTTTATATTAAATGTTTTTTATTATTTTAGGATAAAGAAAAAACTGAAATATCGAAAAAAAAAAAAAATACTCTCAAACTCGGTCTAAACTGATATGAAATATATAAAAGAGTATAATATGAAAAAAATTTGGAAAAGTAAATGCAGAGAGTATAATAAGAGAAATAAAAGAGATCGCGAGTAGGATATGAAATAGAATGGTGTGAGTGGAGAGAGTGGGTAGGCAGTGCGCCAATTAAAGCCTACTTCCATGACTCTGCTCTCACTCTCCTTGATTTTATAGAATAATCATTTTCCAATTTTTCAGAAGATTTTAATAAATTTTCTTGATTTTAAAATTAATAAATTTTTCTGAAGTTTTTATATTTTTTAGTATTTGTATTATAAAAAATTATTATTTTGTCTTAATTTAAACTTTCTTGTTTCGTCTCCGAACATGCATATATGGAAGATTCCAACTATGAGTTTTCAAATTGGATTGATTTGGCATTATTTTTCTAGTATTATCTTACTTTTTCAGAAAGAGGCATAAAGATGTGTACAAATACTTCCGATAGTACCCCATAAGTTCATACAAAAGAACTCCTAATTTTATTTCTTTTTCTTTTGCTATTATATATTATTTAACTTCAAAAATAACATGAATATATTTTTCAGTTATCCTAAAATTTATACATTTGAGTTACGTTCATCGTACCTACAACTACCAATTCACAATTTGTTTCATTATATATCAGAGGATTTTTTTTTAACCAATGGAATACTATTTTTAGTCAGGAAAATAATGATGTAACAAAAGTAAAAGTCGAGATATTCCAAACTTACCCCTCATAATTGTTAATAATTTCATTTTGGAAATCAGGTAAAAATTTATGGCATTTGTGTCAATCCTACGTCATTGGTGATTATTAAGAGAAATTCTCAGATAGAATATTGATTTTATACGTTGTTAGTAACTAGTAGATTTCTGCGGATGCGGATCTTATCGGGGCCAAAGAAGATGTACTCATTTATTTCGGATCACATGAGTAATATGAACAATAGAGGTGAGAGAAAAGAAACGGTTGTATCCCGAGAAGAACCGCGAGTAACAGTTCTCCTAGAGGTGTATGCTTGACTGATCCCTGAAGTCTCTAAGTTAGCTCTCTCGTGATTTTTAGGCTATGTGATTGTAATCTCTTAGGTGTAAAAAAAGGGTCTCTCCTTTGTATTACTAATCTCTCCCTAAAATTTCATTACCTCTTTACTACTAAATAGTGAGTTATTTATAGTAGATATTTTGTCCGTAGTTGGTATCTCGAGTCATACTCTGACTATAGTTGGTATTTGGAGCCTTACCCAATAGTATAGTTGGTATTTTGAGCCTCACCCTATCTACCACGTATCTACTCAACAAGTCCCAGGGCGTCCATGTTACATGAAGACTACGTGACTCACAGGTGGCCTAGTGTTGACACGCTCTGTTGGGTACTTAGAAACTCTAGGATCATATCTGCATACACCTATAAAGGTCCTTTCGAAATATAACGGATTTAGGGTGGCAAGGTGACTCTCCTACCTCTGGGCGTCACCCTGTCTCCCAAAACGTAATCTCTTTCTCAAGCCAACATGCCAAATACCCCTTAGTGTTCCCTTCAAACTGAACAAGACATTCTTGTTGCAACGCTCTGTTCAACTTTCTTTTCGAACTGGGCGTTAGTAATGGATCAGGGTATCTGTGGTGTTCCAGGATGACTTTATGTTGACTAGGGCGAATTTGAGATGATCAGGGTGTTTGACCGTTGACCAGGGCAACTTTGGGTGGCTTTTCGGGCGTTTGTATGCTATAGGGTGACTCTGGAAATGACCAGGGCGTCCCATGTGAACCTAACGTTAGGCCGAATCAATCAATTCGGATGTGTAGCAATCCGACCCGTTATAAAAAAGCCATTACCAACATATGCTCATCTATTTTCAAATGGCATGTAATATATAATCATATTATAATCAAGTATTCTTACAATTAAGTGTAAGAAACTAAATTTTCAAATTTTTTCATTACTGCTAAATTCTAATGAATACCAAAAGGCATATGCTCGTACCAACAATTAATTTCACGCCTACAAATTTTGAAATAAAATGTAATATAAAGAACCAACTTATTATTTTTTTTCTTTTGTATAATTGGAGAGATATCTTTGAGTATCTTCATTGTGAAATTTGGATTATTTATTGTCACAAAGTGATTTTCGCCCCCTAAATTGATTAACAATACCCAAACTATTAACTTAAGATCATTTTTAGTTTTTTGTTAACATTCAGTTAACTTTTTGCCATTACATTGAGGTCATTTTCAGTTTTTCGTTATTGATCCATAGTAAAACTTATTCGTGTGTCATTGTTGTTTGTCATACTTTTTTTCACGTAAAAAATTTCACGACGAAAAATTAATAAAAAATTGAAAATGACATTGAGTTAATAGTTTATTGACTATTCGAGACTTTTAAAAACTTTGGGATACAAATTGATGAAAAACAAATAGTTAAAAATGATTTTAATCCATTTTTAAAAAAAAAAACTTATTGATAAAAGAAACATAACTTTAGTTGCAATTACATATAATGTTGAAGTTGAAAGAGATTAATTAATAAGAAATCTTTAATGTGATATTTTCCCCCTCATATTTCTAAGTTACCCATTTACAAAAAGAAATTCTAAAGATTTTCTTTAGAAATTTCTATGCGTAATTCTATATTATTGTAGAACTTTAAATTCTAGTACTCTAAATTTTGGATTTTAAATTATTTGTTTGAATTAGAAATTATATAGTAAAATTTCTCATAATTATTAAATTATTGTTCATATTTATTTTTGTCAAATTCAAATTTATACATTATATTATTACTAAAGACAATATATGTGCATCTACTATCTATATTAAAAGACATGTGAAGTTACTGTTTTGTCCCTCAAAATCATTTATAATTGAAAAAAAATAGTATTTTTTACTTATTAGGATATTATTAGAAATATCCTTATACAATTAAAAAATTTACAAAATAAATTTTTATTGTATTATATTATTACCAAAATACCCCTTGACTTTTTTTTTTCTTTCTAAAATTAGAGAATATGATTTGTGTTCTCTTTTATATATATTTAAATTAAATCTCAAATAAAAAATAGATCATTCATGGTCATGGAAAACCTTATAACCAAAATTCAAAATTATAATTCATTACCTCCTAAAATATATAATTTTAAAACGAATTTCAATGAGATTTGATTTAGTATAGTGAAAATAACATTTGTCGGTTCTTGCACCAAAATCACTGATCTTTGTTGGGCTTCATTTCAATTTTAATGTTAGTGATTTTTTTTCCTAGTTTAGAAATACTGGAGAGGCTCTAAAATTAAAAAAAAAAAAAACACTAAAAAGGAAAAAACATCAGGCATGTGAAATTACCATATTACCATATTACCATTAAAAGACTTGAGTACTTACTAAATATTATTTTGTCAAAATGTACAATGTTATTTTTGTGCTTAAACAATTTCAAATTTCAATTTAGTTTCTAAATTATTTAAAATCTCAAAACAGTTCCGGAATAATTGTGCGAGACAGTATTTGTCCTATGCTACAGTTATGCTTCACAGTCACTGGGCTGATGTGGAAAATTTGTTGTGTGGCATTTCGTGGGACCCATCCCATCTAATAAACCCCCAATTCGTGAACTTGAAAATTATTTCACGAAATTAGGGTTTCTTTTGCACCCAATCCTCAATCCAAAATCTCAACCCACCTTCAATTCATCTTTAATTAGTCTTGAAATCGCCAATGTCAGTAAGTGCAGTAAAGATGGTCATTAGAAGCAATAGTACGATTTCAGTCGCGAAGACCCATTTGAGGTGCTATGCTGCCACAGGGAACATTGCTACAATTTCTACAAGTTGGAAAAATTCGAATCTAGGAAGAAGATTTTGGTGATGTAGTAAATCCAATCATGAAGAGCAGTTTAGCTTTTTTTCCTATTGTGATCCTCCGATTTGTGTTCGTGGACAAGAAGTAATTCCTGGATGCTCAGAAAAATTAGCGTACTTGAAGGAAAAATTGATGCAAAGAAATATAGTGAAAAAGTAGCTATGTGTGTCATAGATATTTCTTGGAAAATTATAGGTTGCCTTCTTCTTATTGTATGCATTTGATTAAGAGGGCATAAAATTTGGTATGCAATGTTGGTTAGATCACGGTGTTCTTGTTGTAAGTTTACTAGTGATATGGGCAGTAGTAGTATTACATGTTTGTTATATATAATTTATTAGGTGTGTTTGTTGGTGTGAATTTGGATAGTGGATATTGGTGATATCTGTTTGTGTGCCTGTTTGGATGATACTGTATGTGGCTAGTATCTTATGTAAGTGATTCTGATTTATTTAAATAAATTGTTTTTGTGCTTGTGCATGTATTAGCAATACCGTATAATTGTGTACCTTTTTCAATACAATGTTAGAGCATAATACATATACACAACCACCTGAATTCAATTGACATTCAAATCTAATACACAACACATTATATATTTTCAAAATAAAAAAAAAATATAAGTTGGAAAATATTTATATCACTTGAAAGTATGATTAATTGAGTAAAGAGAGTGTTTAATCGATTTAGCGATCACAAGTTGAGTTAGAAAAATTTATGTGGGGGTTTAATCGATTAATATTAATGGATGTTAAAACAATGGGGTGTAACACTTTGTGTCACACCATGTTGGCAATTTTGGAAGTGCTCCTGCAAGAGATATTCTAATATATTATTAGCAGCAAAATTTTGCGAGATATTTGGATATAATATCTACAAAAAAAAAATCACGAAATATTATTAATTTTGGAAACTAGATATCATAATATAATATTATCCTTATTTAGAGGAAAGATTTTATTAAACTGATTTTTAGGAAACTAATTTTTAGGTATAGTTTCCTATTATGGATATATTTGGTTGAAAATTTGATTAGTTAAACTTTTCCATATATTATGGGAATGTTTTGTTGATCTATTACACTGATTATTGTGGTCATGGTGGGGAGCTTAATCGAAGATCCATCAGCGTGATAATCATTTTGGGAGTGCGACAATGCATCATATTTATTCAATAAGGAACATGTTTTTGATGCAACTTTTTATGTTCATTAAGCTTTTCGGGAGATAAGTTGTTCTACCTTAGGGAAAAGGATGTGGGAAGCAAGGGAAGCTTGCAACCTTTAGGTGTTCATCAAGCTTTTCGGGAGAGAAGCTGTTTTACCTTCGGGATAAAGGTGTGGGAAGCAAGGGGATCTTGCAACCTTTTGGTGTTCATCAAGCTTTTCGGGAAAAAAACTATTTTACCTTCGGGATGAAGGTGTAGAAAACAAGGGGAGCTTGTTTCTGGTTTCACAAGAAGTGTTTTTCAACCTCGGCGACAGTATTAGGAGGGAATCTGATTGTGGGCAAATTTGTATGATTTCTAAATGCCTTTTCATATTTATTATGTTATAGATCCTCAAGTAGTTATGTGTTTATTATATATTTTTGTTATTTTATCATAGATCATGAAAAGTAGAGAAAATCGGAATTTCGGTGCAAATTCAAGGATAGATGAAGACAAGTTGTTAGCCGCACGAAAGAAGAAGCAAAAGGAGGCAAAATGACTAAGAAAGCCAAAGGAGCTGAGAGCAAGGCGCCGCAGCGCCACCAAATCTGTACTCACCCGACGGCAATTTTGGAAATTAATTTTATGTGAGGATAAAAAGGAAATTTAGGGTTTCCAGAGCCAAATTCGGCCCAAGACCTAAAAGTTTGACCTAGTGCCTATAAATATAGATATGGTAAACACAATTGGTGATCTTTTGGAGGCTACATGAAGAACACTTTAAGGATTTCGACGACACACCATCGAAGATTTCCTATGATTTCTTCTATCTATCTTGTAATGTCTATCTTATTTAATGATTGTTTATTTTATTTTATTATGAACTAAACACTCATTCTAGAGTGTTGATATAACCAACTTTCGATCTATGGATTAAAGTATTTGATTCTAGTTTCAATAAAGTCTTCTCATATAAACTGTTTGTATTATCTTTGCTTTCTTTTATTTGATCACCCAAAGAACGATCTCATATCTAGGTTGAGCCTACGAGAGGGGCAACTTAGGTGGGACCTAGATAACACAACCTAAGAAGAGTGAAGACATGGAGTCTCACAGAACACAATGCATCCTTATTAACTTAGGACTGATAGAGATGTCATATTAGTTAATATAGGGTAGATTCAACCGACACTCGAGAGAGGGGGTTATAATGGATAAGGTGTCACGACCCGAAACTTGAGCAATGACCAGCGTGAAAACTAATATTAATTAATTTACACAAGCCTCACATAAACATCTGCTAATAAACATAGGATAGTCTACAAGGATTCTTGACTTACACTTTAGGGAAGACTGAATTGGAATTAGTAAGATGATAGTGGGCAAATATGTATGATCTTTAGATACCATTTCATACGTATTATTGTATGGTTCCTGGAAACTTTAGCTAATTAATATATGTTTTCGGTTATTTATTATAGATTATTGAAAGTGGTCAACATCG
>JAYMTB010001114.1:0-11654 GCA_036897585.1 Francoa sonchifolia
ATCATAACCCATATCATGGCAATAGCAGCAAAAGTCTAACCAATCAATTGGTCTCTTGTCCCAAACAAGAGATCCACCATCTTTTCCACTTGACCAATTAGGTCCACAATAATGGCCATATCGAGGAAATAGTTGAGATAGGAAGCCTCTTGCACCACTATGCCATGGAACCTTAGAAACATATGGTCTAAATCGCAAAAGTGCATTCCCACTGCCATTCCCAACAACTTCACGAGAACATACATTTCTTTGAAACTCTCTCTTTATGGTAGGAAGTGTTTTAGTTCTATCTCTAGCATTGATAACCCAAGGAACTACCGGAAGAAATGACCATTCCCACAAATTGACATCAAAGAAATAACTTTGCTTCGTTTGATCAACAACAATACTATCAGTACTAAGAGTAGCAGAACTAAAAGTTGTTCCTGAATCCTTGTTCGATTGAGTCCCGAACCACGGGATATTACCAAGAATATCAAAATTCATCACTGATAAACAAGAAACAGGACCAAATCAAACAATTTATCAACAATATGATCAATGAATCCCTAGAGTAGAGGTAGCGCCTAAGTCTGAATAGTTATATCAAGCAGAGCAATCTAAGAATCGGTCAGCACACCTCACATCAATCTGTTTGAGTTCAGCATAATTCTTAGGAATATTCCTAGTAGCAACGAAATTAACCTTCAACGATAGAAGCAAATCAAAACTCTCATACGCTATTCAACATTCGACTAAACGAACAATTTCCGTAAGTCAGGACTAAAATCCCTAATTTATCTCAATTTTTCTCAGCAACCAAACAGAAGCAAAATACATTTCAACACCCAATAACGAAAGAGAAACACAAAAGTGGGAGGTTAAAACTAGAAGAAACTTACTTGTGAAGGTGATTCAGAAATTTGAAGATAAAGAGAGAGAAGTTTCTCTAGGGTTACTAGTTGATGATCCTTGGCGGTGTCCATACGTATATCGGAGCGAGAGAGAAAGGATAACGGACACACTTTTGTCTTTAAATACTTTTACCCTTTTTACTATGGCAAATATAAACACAAGTAATTACTTGTTCATTTTGAATTAAATACTCACATTATGTATCATAATTTTGATTATATTTTAGTAATTTTTTCAATTTTTCACTATTTTTCCTTTTTGGTGCCATATTAATATACATAACTCATATATTTTTTTGAATATTAATAATTTGTGATATCTAATTTTAGAATCAACAACCTTAATTATTTTCTTTTAGTTAATGTTAATAATAGATTAAATTAATTATATAAGGTATTAAAAACACGGATAAAAAAACTACAACCTAACATAGGAAATGTTTGTTCATAACATTAACTATTGACACAACAAATAATTCCTCCACATCGCAAATCTGATAAAAAATCGGAAAAAACAAAGAGAAGGAACAAATATTGACTTAACCCGAAACCCAATCTCGTTCTCACTAGGAGAAGGTAAAAAAAAAAACAAAAAAAGATATGAATGTGCACAAACGATAAAAACTACACATACTGAGGACAGGGGATTTGACCCGATTATATGGAATAATACAGAAAGGATATACAAGAAGATGATAGGAATGGTGTGCCTTTACTTGTTTTGGGAAGATGATCGTCCGTTAATTCCATGGTGGGGAAGATAGTCTATAGACAAAGTCTTGTGCAGATGTTGTGCCGTAGTTTAAATCTAGATTATGGAGCTGTTCCATGAGCTGCGAGCGCCTTTCCTTGAAGAAATCAAGACGTGATGTTAATTCTACCAGAGCTGAAGACGCTGCTGATGGATGTCTCGAATGATCCAATACCTGGAACCATAGCAGTAAACAACTTGATAAAAACTGATAGGATGGCACTTTGCACATAATGGCATTAATACGAGCCAGTCGGGTTAATTTAAGTATCGTGAGAAGTCTTACCTCTGCTGCTCTTGAAGTGGATGGGACAGATGCAGAATCAACAACACCGAGTTCATCTACCGATATACTCGTTGATGCCTCAGTACTTTTGGAGTCGCTCAGGCTCATTGAATCCATATAGTATTTCCGAGATGGATGCCTGCTACTGCTGCCAGATGCTAATGGTTGTCCTTTCACAATCTTCCAATCTGTCCCAAGCACAGTCTCCTGTAGGAAGTAAACCACACAATTTATCTTGTAGCTTCATTTTGCAAAATTTCGAGACTTCATCAATGTTCACAAAATTTCATGAATATTTGAAAAAAGAAATCGATAGTTCAGTTTTGAATTAGTTTTCCTTTTGTAACTTGTCAAAGTACACAAAGAATATAAACACAAACCTCAGTTCTCTGTTTCCTTTCATGATTAACAAAGGCAAGCGTTGAATCAAAATCTTGCTGAAGAAATCTCCTGCACCACATATCAAAGATTTCAAAGTGAAAAAGGACAAGACATCAGTCTAAATAGCTTAAATGCAGAATTGAACCTTCGGGAAGAAAAACAATTCTATCTCGACGGTTGATCTACCATTATCAGTAACACGACATATTTTTAAGTCTTTTCCAAATAAGAGCATAAACCAGTACTAAAAATGACTTATCTTATTAGCAACTTTACGAGCAATCTTTGGGGCAAAAAGGCTACATTGCATGCAACTACCAACAATGCTTGACAACAGAAACTGAGGAATCGAGAGAACAAGATGCTTCAGCATACTCACTGTTGAGAATTATGATTCTGGACATGCTGATGACGGTCACATGCATCAGAGAGAGAACCATAATGATGCTGCCGCTGTTGATTGAGTTGATGGTGGAGTTCTGCTACTTTCTGCTTTAACCTGGCCACATCAGCTTCAGCAAGAGCAATCTCCTCAAGCTCAGCCCTTGTCTTCACATCAGTTTTGGTCTTAAGAATGCGGATCACATAAGCATTTAAGTAAAAGAAGTAAGCAAAAAACTCCATCATGCATGCCCTAAACATACCTTAGAATCCATTCCGTGTGAGCTGGAAAATTGACCAGATGACATGCTCAAACCAACTTCCAATGCAGCTCTAAGATCTCTTTCAGCTTGCAGCTGCTCTTGCAATCTTGAAACCTGTGCAATGATTTACAAGCCAGCAGACAGATGTTTAGGAAATATGGGATGAATTAAAAAGGTAATCTGATGTAGTTTCCATGATATTACAATTTACAACCATCCTAAATGCAATATTTTTTTACACTATCTTTTTAATAATAGGTCATCTGAAGACAGATCTTCTAATTGCTAGATGTTAATACCAAATACTGATGCCTGAAGTAAAGCAATGTTAGGCCCAACATTACAATAATAATTTGTTATCACATTAATAAGAGCGACATACATCTTGTTCAAGTGCTATACGCCGTTCATGCAAAGCTTGCTTCCTTCTCTCCAAACTAGCTTGCAAAATTGCATTGCCTCTAGCCTATCAATGATAATGGCTAACGTTATGAGTCACAGAAGATTATTTTATTTGAGCACATAGTAAATGGAACTCGTAGCTACCTCCTTTGCAATCCTGTTTTGCAAGTCATTTTTTGCAATTTCAAGCCTCTGAATAGCAAGCCTACATAAATAATAAAATTAGATGATTATTACGAAGCAGCTGTTCTTGTTCTTGGAAACCATATTTTAAGAAATTCGTGCATGAAATATTGAACTCGAAACTATTGCTAAAGAATACAAGTATCTTACTCTTCTTCTCCAGAAGAATCAACTGATTCCACTGAGGGTGACTTTCTAGTCTGCATAAATATCAAAAACTCCACATTACGGAAGATAATGATGAAGGAAACTTGAGTGTGTCCTAGTCAAGAAACATGTTTGGCAAAGAGAGAGCAAATGAGATGGAGTTCTACATGATTTAAGTAACTGACCAACCAAATTGGGGCTTCATTGAATTAAGTTGAGAAAAAGAAAAAAGCTAATAAATATTTAAAATGTGTATCCCAATGTGTAGGAGAGAAGATGCATCGAAAGAGAACTCACAGTGCTCCTTCCCCAAAATGTTGAACGCTTGGTGCTGACATTGGGACCTGTAGCCTTAACCATTGGCTTTTCAGCAAATGATTCAAGTCCAGGCACAGGTAAAGGATTCCCTTGATCCATTGAAGATAATATCTCACCCATTGACCGATAAGATTCAGTGGAGAGTAGCCCACCTGATGCCTCCATAGCATGACTTAAGTTTTCATTTCCTTTCTTTTGCTTACCTTGTTGCTCGCTCAATTCACTATTGGGCTCTTTAACTAGTGGAGCATCGACAAGTAAATTTGAAGTTGAAACTGAAGCATGTTTATCTCTAGGAGATCCAACATTATAATCATCACCCCCAAAAGCCTGTATGCATGCGAAGAATTTCAGACAATAATTAAGAGGTTTATTAATATTAAGAAAAATAATTAAAGCACAAGAGATAGATGAAATCGCTGTAAACAGAATCAATGTAATTTCTCCTTTAACTCAAGACCATGGCTTCCTCCCCTTAGTGTGATCATAAAACCCTCACTATTTTGATTAAAAAGGAAAACTTGCAGATGATTTTAATGCATTTTCATTAATCTCGTATACGAGACTTTCAACCATAATTTCATCATTTGTTAGGAAAAAATTACAACAAAAGCTTAGAAGAGATGGATGAAGCCAGTGATGGTAACCCATTTCAAATGAAAAAGACTTTAAGCCTTAGCAATGTCTGACTAAGTGTAACTAGATTATCAAGAAGTAGTCAGACCAAGAATTGAGATCACTAACATAAGAGTGATTGGTTGCAAAACTAACACAACCAACATTAAGTATTTCCATCCATAATTACAAAGGGAACATGTCTCTAGTACAAGTGCAGCATACTAAAAGGATTAAATAATATCTCTAGCTCAACTCAATCAGAAATTTAATATACCATGAAAGATAAAGGATGGATATTGTATATCTGCTTCTGTACATCTATAAACATATGTAAAGGAAAGCAGGAGGGAAATAACCTTATAATCATAAAGATCACAGCCAGCATAACCGCTGCTTTCACTCAATTTTCCACTTAGTATACGTTCAGCATCGTCATCTGTTTCTGGATCAACTTCATTTTCAGCATCATGAAACCCATTCTCTTTCGCATCCAAATTTTCATCATCACTTGAGTCTTCACTACCACTGTTTTCGATTCGAGAATCAGCTGAAATTGAGCACCTATGCAGATTCTCTTCCTGAAAGATTAGATCACGATCCCTTAGCACAAACATTGATAGTACTAGATCACAATCCCTTAGCACAAACATTGATAGAGTACATATTTATGAATCATATGTCCACAAATTTGTATGTATTCTTAATGAGCTATCGGTTAAAAAATAAGTTCAAGAATATGGAAAACTAATTTGGACGTTCAGATGACAAAGTTGTCTTGCCTTGATTCCAGATCCAATTTGTTTCTTTCTTGTCAGTTTGACAGTGACATATTTAGAATGTGAAGTTCAAAATTATTTGGAAGTTTTCATGTCATGAGAAGATTGAATTTCTAATAGATTGGCAGTATCTTACATCAAAAATACTCTCATACTCCTCTAACAGGGTGGTAACGATGGCCTGAGCATTATTCGCAGCATTTGCAGCAGCAAGTAGCTGCGCAGAACTATCGCCATTAACATCAAAGTCATCCTCCAACTCACATTCACCAGCTAAAAGAGGGCGTAAGAGCAAGGGTGCCATGCAAGCAGCAACAGCAGATGGTGTCATCCGATTCTCATGAGCATGAGAAGAAATTGTATGCATCATCTTCAAGATTCTGTAAAGGAAATGCACAAGGTTAAAATCTAGATTCAAGCAATAAAATCTGTAGCTGTGAGCCTTTTAGCTTAGCAGATGAGACAAACATTCATGAGTCGTGATTACGGTTCAATAAATAAAGAACAAGATGCTATGTTTTCTAACCAGCAAGAAGCACATTCAAATAATTTAACTTATATGTTATAGTTGATTCTAAGAAGCTTTTTTCATTTTAATATGTTATTCAAAAACTTGGACTAATACGCCATTTAAATGTTCTGAGTATATTGATGTATTATCATGTGTCCTGTTAACATTGAAAGAAAGGGTAACTATATCCCACAAAACTCTCACGTGATACAAATAATTTTTAATTTCACATTGTCATGACCCTGCAAAAAAAGAAGGCAAATATCTCATGAGAGAGAGAGAGAGACTACCTCTGCAATAAACGTCGGTTTGGTTCAGGAAATGTCTCCAGTATTGCAGCACGCATTGCATTAACCCGAGCTTCCTTTCGATCAATTTCTTTATTCAATAAATCACCAAAAAACCAATATGAGCATTTAGCTTAACCATAAATGTAAAATTTAATTTGCTAAAACAAGATATGCATATAACACTGTGTAACCTCAATCAAATATAACTGGCAAACTAATATAAAAGGCCACCCAAGAGACAACAGTACCATTCAAGATAAAAAATTTACAGCTGAACTTACTATATGCCTCTAACAATGCAGTGCAGCAAGATGCTGGAACAGGAGATGAGGGTAACTCCCTGAGAACATGCTGCAGATCATGGAGCTTATATAAATATCCAATAAATAATGGCAAGGAAAGCATCGATCCAGTGCACAATCACAAATATTATCAAGCAAAGACAAAGTACCTTAACACAGTCACCAACAACATGAGCATCCTCATCAGAACCAAATTCAATTTTTCCTATCCAATAGTGGAAAAGTAAGGACAAGCTCAATTAGAAGTGCATTTGTATGGATAGGTTGTGCTAATACACTACCAACAAACAGACTTCAACCCAAGCCAAAATAATATCAAGGGGATGTTTCCAAGTCCCAATAGAAAAACTGGAAATTAACTGTTACACTCGATAGAAAAGAAACCTTGTTCATATTCCTGAACTCTGCGGTCTACCTCCTCAACATCTGCAGACTGCCGCAAAATCCCTTCTACTTTAATTCCTGTGGGGGAAAATAGGAAAAGATAACCAAAATTATGCTTCGGATAATATAGAAAATACTACCATTTCCACACACACACACAGAAGATGTCATGATAAGCTCTTAACAAACCCAATTAAAGTTGGGTATCTAACTTACCAAACTTCTCAAGAAATCGAAGAGCTTTCTCAAGAAAGGAAGGACCTCCATCAATATCTTCTAGTGCTAGAAGAATTGGTCTTCCGACCACCATAGACTTTATAGGACGCTTGTCCCTCCCTAGATGAACAATATTACCTCAAGTGAATATGAGTATAAAAGAAAGCCAACAATCTCATTAAAAATCTGTTTTGTGTGTGTGGACACATAGGTAAAGCAAACCAATGGAAGAATCAAGAGATAATCAGCAACTAAAATTTTAGCATGTAGCGATAAAGTACAAACATTGGTGGAAAGACCCTTCAATCATCTCATTTGTTTCATTCCGAAAAATGCCATTGTGTCCCATAACAAGGGCAGCGCTTGGTGCTTGAGCAAGAGCATGTTCTAGGGCTGTCTTCCACTCATACAAATCCTCTGATGTCTCAGCCTGAAGAAAGAAAGAAAGAAAAGAAAATTCATAAACATGTCAAGGTGCTGATAGTGAAATAATGCAAACAATGTTCTGGCATTAGAAATACATCAAATTAATTAAGGAAACACCAATCACCTTAAGGGTAAATGCTCGACCATCGCGTCCATCGGGAAACAATACAGTTAACAATTTTTTATCTTCTCTAACAACAACACTGCAAAAAACATTCACCTATTAGCCAAATCAATAAGACTTCAACAATAATCTATAGTGATCTGTCTAGCATACCTCCCCGAGTTGTTCAAGTCAATGCCACCTAAAGTGAGATTTACTTCACCACCTTTCTGAGGAAGTGCACTCTGCATGACGACTAAAGTCAGGAGTCTTGGTCTCAAAAATTCTTAACCATCCAAAATAATGAGAATATATCTTAAGAAATAATAACCAAGAAAAAGAATTCTATGGGCACATCAGCTAAATCCCACTTCTACCTCAAGGCCAACATTTCTATGTATTACTTCAGGATAAACAAACGCAATGGTTTATTTATGATTATGGAACCAAGTGTATTTGAACTATTTTTCTTGTATGCTAACAGTGTAAAAGGAATTTAATTTAAAATCTAAGAAGCTAAAACATAAATAGCATTATTTAAACAAGAAAAATTACAGAAAGTAGTTTATACTAACAGGATCATTTTTAAAGAAGACCAAAGAAGTGCGTGTGAGGATAAACCACCGCTTCTTCCAAGATGTCCAGCCTATTCCTGCATAAATTCAACATCAACTTCCATGAGGATGGTGCAAGCACAAGTTATAAATAAGTACTCGCACCCACGACAAAAAATAGTTAATGGAGCCAAGAACCATGCATCCATATGCATCTAATGATGATGAAGAAACTGTGAGAAAAAAATGTTTACCAACCTTTTGAAGAAATGAAAAGAGGTCCACTCTTGAAAACCTGCTGAATCTTCCAATGGGTTAGAAACTGTGAAAAATTACATTCTGCCTTGTGTTAAGTTAAAGTAACAGCGCATAAAGCATGCAGAAATTGACGAGCTATAAAAGGAAAATAAATGGGTTCAGTGTCCCCCTATAATTTTAGAGAAAAATTATTAAGCTAAAAATTATGCACAAACTATTTTTCACTAACATAATTCAATATAATTACAAAATGAAATTCATTTGAACTACCAATTTTAGTTATTAATTTATGAATCCAAATGACCTAAACTGAAACCCATACGATTTGTACAGCAGAAATATGGACATGGTACGACACTCAACACATGAATTATATGCATTCTGCTCAAATTTAAAGTAACACAATTATTGTTCTTTTATATTTAAGATATCGATAAAGATATTAAAGTAGGCACAAGCCTGGTACAGGCGGAAGTACACAGAATATCAACCAATAGAAGATCAAACCAATCACAAAAGCTTGGCCATGAAATAAAGTCAAGAAGAAAAGTAAAAGCACAAAGATCTACCTAGCACACATACACAAAATACATGTGCATATCTTCCCGAACAATATTTGTTAAAGAATTGGGCTCATCTCCATGCTTATTCTAGCATGAAGTTTACAGAAACCTACAGAGTATCCGCAATCACATGGGGGAAGACAATTCTTCCGCATGAAATTTCCCATGAAAAGCATCTTAAATGTGACCAATAAATATTTGGTTTTGTAAATGATCAAATTCTTGAAACTGACTTTCAGATTGTGATAAAGAAAATCGAGTTCTCGATTGAAAAACATTATTAATTTATGATACTTCAACTTAACAACAAAGCAATGCCCGAAAGCACAAAATTGACAACACCATCATGTACTTAAATATATTTAAAAAGCATCTTTGTATACCAAGTCATAATTCAACTAAAATGCCTTGTGAAAACAAACGAACAAACTAAGCAAATACTGAATGCTGGGGAAATTATAGAAAGAAAGTTATCAAAATCAACCGAACAAATGCGCTAACACAATTAATTGACATAAATGTAGGACATAAACATAATCGATTGTTCATAATTCAAAAACAGTCATCCGATATTCAAGTAAATCAAAATCCCTCACTTCCACTAAGCTTAATCCAACCATTCCGCTCAGCTCCAATGAGTTCCCCAACTTAACAACCAAAAACCGAATAAGATCCAACCAGTTACTCAAAATCCAAACACAAAACGAAGGAATCATACCGTATTCAAAGCTCCAGGTCGAGGACGCTCAAAAGCAGCTAAAGAAGCCGACATTTCCACTCAATAACACAAAATCAACAACACTAGCACCATCCTTCACACTCAAATTACACCTCACAAACATTTCAACAAACTAAAGCTCTCAAATCCTTCCATTGATTCAATTCATCAAACACCAGTTCCAGACCTGGATAAATAACTAGATCGGCGACAGAATCAACAAATCGAAAACTAGGGTTTCGATTTGGACAAATGAACAACAGAGATGAAGTATGTCTCAGTTTGTGGTTGGATAAAAGAAGAAGAAGCACCAACCGTAACAAAGCTTGCAGAGTAAATTAATGGAGAAATGAGGTTGAATCGATATTACTTCCATGGATGGATTTGGATTAGGTATAGTGCAATAGTGGTTGTGGTAATAACATGGTAATGTGTGAGTGTATTCGCTTTTCACCTACCTCTTCCGCCTCTATAGATTAGAGAGAGAGAGAGAGAGAATAATTATCCGGTGTAGTCAATGTTAAGTCATATGTTACCCAATGACGAATAAAATTGTGACACGTATGGAAATATTTATGTATGAGCTGTAAAATGGGCGGGAAAACCGGCTTGTCCATTGTAGTACTTGACAAGGTTTATTTTATTTCATTTTTTTATTTGTAATGATTTTGAATTTAATAAAATTATTTACATAATTTTCTTTTTTACATAATAAAATAAATTTGTGATGAACAGTGAGATATTAAATTAAGTAAGAGTGACTACAAATACACAAAAGTAAATACACCAAAATTTACTCATGTATTATTTTATTTTACATATCCACTTTATAAAAGGCAAGTAATTACTGCGGGTGAAGAGTTTGACGTACCTTCTGAAACCTAAAAAAAACGACAATACAAGGTAAGTGTTGAAAATAACGTTACCCCGCTTCTGTTCCTCACGCATCACAGTCATGACGCGCAGACTGAAGTAGAAAGAAACATGGCAGAGAGTGCGCACTACGCATCTCCACCAAATCATACAACACGATAAACTAATGTGCACCACCTATCCAATATCCAACGCTAAGTTTAAATCGACTTGTCGTTTAACCCAATTAATTCATCCGCCGGGTTTTACTGAAAACTAAACGGGTTAACCCGAGAAACAGA
Source organism: Francoa sonchifolia (assembly GCA_036897585.1). Taxonomy (NCBI): domain Eukaryota; kingdom Viridiplantae; phylum Streptophyta; class Magnoliopsida; order Geraniales; family Francoaceae; genus Francoa; species Francoa sonchifolia. Next base: position 10,879 of record JAYMTB010001114.1, read on the forward strand.
ACGCCGCCGCATGTTCAAGCCCTAACTTCTCGAGGTATCCATTGAAGAAGTTCAAAATCTAGCAATGTTACGAGTTTCTTCTCATCTCTCGCCGCCATTAACGGCAGGTCCCTCCTTTTTTGTTCTTTTTTGATGTCTTTTTTCCGCTCGTATACGTCATTCTTGTTCATCTTCACACTTCCATAAACTCGCTTCATTTTCTCCATTTCAAACATTTTTTCACCAAATTCGCTTTCCTAGTTCGCCTCATATTTCATCTCTTAACTTGAAGCGGATTCCGATGTCAAATCCATGCCCTAGAGCATCAGGTTGGTAGTTTTTGGATTACAAATCGAATTTACATGCTTCGCAGAAATCGATTTCGAATTCTCTGTTTGTGGTTTGGTTTTCGAAGAGAAGTTTTTAAGTGTTGGGTGTTTTTCAGCTTCTTATAGTGCTGGAAGTAGTTCTGGAAATGGTAGGGAAATTTTGGTACTGCATTTGCTTGTTAAAGAAGATGACCTTAAGGTTTTGACGGAGCTTCAACAGAGAGTTGCAAGAGGTTAGTGTGACTTATAATTGAATTTTGAAATTTCAAGCATGATTGATAATTAAGTAATTTTAGCATATTTATGTTAGTGATGACTTTCTTCTAAGATTTATCTTTCTGATGTTACGTCGTTGAACTATGATATGCTATATTCAGGAGAAGACCTGAGCGATCTTGCCACGGAGTACTCAATCTGTCCGTCTAAACAAGAAGGAGGAATGCTCGGGTGGGTGAGAAAGGGACAAAT
>JAYMTB010001115.1:0-11654 GCA_036897585.1 Francoa sonchifolia
TTTCCCACACCAATATAAGGAAAAGGACCACATGAGATGCAGTTTGATTTCTGGCTCCTATCAGAAAAGCGCTCTAGGATCATTCCCATGGGTAATAACAATATGTCCCGAACATATAATATGTATATATAGTTTTTCTCCATGCCAGAGATATAGGGCAGGAGAAGAGAGATGTCCTAACCAGCCATATCATCATTCTTACGCACACACACTATTTATCGAATCAATCAACATTATTGAGATAGTGTATATGCTATTTATAGATTCAATCAACATTGTTGAGATAGTGTATACGGATTGATAAGTCCAGATGTAATAATAAAATTGAGTATCCGACGATGTAATGTGATGGATTGACCCCAAAAGAGGAACAATGCAACATATTTTATCAACTTACGACAGTTCTTTAACTAATCAGCCAAGCGAGGTTGCATATCTTACTAAATGTGGCTAAAAGATATAATGTTGCTAAATTATTGATTGGTTGTCCTTTCCCCAAAAGCTTCTTTGTAGGAATAAATACTAATGCAACATGTGAGAGGAAGTAACCTCATTAAGTATATACTAGTTCATTTCAAATACGAAACATTCCATAAGGAAATTTATATCTTAGTTACGGGTATGACATTACCGATATCATTAGTTATGACCATTATGTCAACTCAAACTTTGCCTCAAATTTTGTGTAACTAAAATTCTGTGAACCTAATTATGAAATGAGCATCAATGCAGATTCAGGTTTGTCACAGACCAAGGCTAATTAAACTTCTGTGAACATAATCATGAAATTATAATAAATGCAAACACAGATTTCTCAAAATCAGTCTTGAAAGTCATTAGCATATTGAACTTTTTCTTCTCTTTAAACATTTAATCCTAACATAAAGCAAAGAACAATCCCTCCTGTCCTGTAAATCCAGCTTTGAACCAAATAATCCACAAACTGTACCACAAATTGCAGTTTAATAATCAATCAAATCCTTGACTAAGCTAAAGTAAACCAAAATTAAACATAGATGAGCGAATTAAGCATTACAGCGACTGACCTTAATAGGAATTTCAAAGAAAAAGCGACCTAGCTTCCCTCTAACAGTACCATCAGTGTCAAAAGCTAGAACCTCGCGCACATCGAAATCAAGCGTCGGCTTGGCATCAGAAAACGCTCTTGCCCTAACGCGCCGTCAATTGGATCTCACAAATCATAGATCTCTCCCTCTATACCCAATCGAAACGACAAGGAACAAGAAATCGAGAGAGAACAAGTCTCTATCGTTGACGTTAATAGTGACTGACAATAAGAGATCGACACTGAGTTTGGTTGCCGATCGAACTCGGACGTGCTTTAACTGGATTCCGGCTCCGCCGGTAGCGGTTGGGAGGGCAGCGTAGCAGTCAGTGAATAAGCCATTTTTGTTCGGTTCGTAAGGTTTCTGGTTCAACGAAACTTTGTATAGAAACGACATGTCGTTATAAATTAATTATGTAAATTTTATTTTTTAAAATCTTCTGAAAATTTTTAACAATTAAGTGTTACAGTAAATTTTATATAAGATCAATATGGAAACAAAATAAAAAAAGGTTCGGAAAATTAATATATTCAAAAAAGAAAAATTGTAATTTTCATAAACATAAAAAAGCTTCACTCCATTCAATATATTTTCGCAACAGTGATGACAACTACATACACGACTACGCGGATTCAACAGACTTGGGTGAAACAGAAGAAGCAACAGATTTATTGGTCGGCATGGATTTTGATCGCTTCATCCAAGCCGATGAACTAGACCTATGAAACTTACATCGAAATGATCCCTGATGAGTAGTCGGAGAACACAAACATTGACCTTTAGAATTTCCAGGCGAAGTGACTGATTCTCCTCCGCCGCTGCCACCACTCTTCGGAGAAGTTGTAACCTTGATGCTTCCGTGAGAGGCCATAAGTGATGAAGAAAATTGACGTTTGTGAATGCAGAAAGATATGTAGGAGAAGGAAAGTTTATTATCCTTATAAGAGTGTGAGGTCAGTAGTAGTAATCCATTATAATGGTGCAGTTTGATAACTCCTTATTTGTCATTTTATGTAACTGACGAAATAAAAGGTCACTTTTTTTTGGGTAAATTCCAAAAATGTAATGGTCACTTTTTGGATGGGTGTAATTATTGGTTTCCAAAATTTCAATGAAAGGTTTTATGTTAAAGGTTATACTTGTGTATGTATGATATTATTTTCAATTTTTTATGAGTTAATACTAGAAATTTGATTTTAAACACTTTCGCTAATATAGTCAAAAGTTTAATATACGTGGATATTGTCGGGTCTCAATAAATTTCGGAACGAATAATTGCTTAAAATTATTTCGAAAATAAACGATTGTATAAATGATTAACTGAATAATATCATTTTAGAATAAATAACAGTTTCGATCCATTGTTAAACGAATAACTGTTTGATGTAATATTAGCATATATTATTTTGAATATGAATTTTCATTGTTTCAATACTATATTTGATACAGAAATAAAAGTTTGAACTAATACCTATTTTTAATTCATATCAATATATTATTTTTCGTATTACACAAAAATGATATTTTCTCTTTAGTCTCAAAATTTAGTTTCTAAAAAATCTAAACATCTAATATTAAAGTAAGAAATTTATGTTGATATACATATTCATTCCGTAAGAATAAGTAGTTCAATATAATATCAGAGTGTGAGATCTTGTGTTCAACTCTGAATCGTAGTTCATATTTTCAACCGATAAAAAATTCAATTTTTGCGTGAGAAAAAATATTGATATATATGACTTTTGTACCTATAATAAAATAGTCAAAAACATTGAAAATGGAGTGCTTGATATATTTTATTATATTTGGTTCGGATTATTTAAAATAAATATTATGATAAAGTAAATTAAAAAATAAACCATATGCAATATTTTATGATAAAATAAATATATTGAATAAGATATATAGTTTAGAGAATGGCCAATTATGTATTGGGAATATAGTCTCTATCCTTATCCTGTGTGCAAGTCAAGATATGAAAATGACACGTCAATAATCAAATAATACAGCCATATCAATTATTTTAATTTTGTTATATATATTTTTAATTCTTTTTTTTTTCTGTATTATTTATTATGATTAAACCTAATTTTTTTATTAAAGTTTATTTAAAAATGACAATAACATACTAACAATATGGATAATAAAATATTAGAAACGGAATTTATTGCATTACGTCTAATAATTGGGTGATCCTGTGATAAAATAATATATATTATATTCATTATCAATTAAGATTTTGATTGGTTTCATAATAATTTTGTTAAAAATTTATAAATAAGAGATTTTTTAAAAATTATTTCTCAAAAATAAAGTTCGATTATTTTTTAAAATATAAAAATTCATATTTAGTGGTGAACAGCTCGGGATAAGTCTGGAAGCTTGACACGGGCGGTTACCCCGTTTAATTGTAAAAGCGTGTCGGGTACCACCCGACCCAAAGGAAGCAGGACACGGGCGGGTCAGGTCGTTTGACCCAAAAGACAATGGGGGAAGAAAATGGCGAAAGCTGAACGATAAACTTACCAGTCAATCGACAAACTACCAGTCTCAATCTGAGAAATAAACCTACTACCGCCACTCCCATTTTTGATATTTCCAGGAATTCTCCATTCAAGTCTTTATAAGTTATCTCTTGGAAATAGCAATTTACTTTTCCAAATCATTATCTTTATCGTCACGGGATATACGTTTCTGATTCATCAAGGTTTGGTATTAGTATTGATCGGGTTTCGATTTCAACAGATAATTCGTATTTGCTTGGATTTTGTGTGATATTGAATGGCTAGGTCAGGGAATAAGAACATTCAAGCCAAGCTGGTGGGTATGTTTTTCCTTTTTCTTTTTCTTTTTCTTTTTTCTTTTTTGTTTTGTTTGATTTGAATGAATTGGGCTAAGTTTACGTAGAGATGTTTATTTGTAGATGAATTTGGAATATTGGTTGTGAATAGGTAAATTTTGATTGTTTTTACTAAATGGATAGATTATGCACTCAAGGTGTTTTATTGTTTTACTGAATGAGATATACGTATGAAATTTTGTGAGGAAAAATCAGTACCCATTAGAAAATTTGGCTCTGCTCAATTAATTATGTGAATCTTTAACTTGTATGATGAGGGTAATCCATGAATAGATGATTCTATTTGGATGGATTAACTAATCCAGGATCATAATCAGATGTTGTATGGATACAAAGTTTTGATATGCATTCTTCCACATTGCCAACCCATGAGTTTGGTTTGTTTAAAATTCAAGGCAAAATGTTTGTTTCCTTTCCTTATATGACGTTGGATTTGGAAATAAAAAATGTAATAGCAAGTTATTTAACTTTCTATGGAGATGTATGAAGTATTTTGACTTTTTGCTGTTTTGTGTTTTCTCCAAGGTAATTCTGGGGGATATGGGGACAGGGAAAACAAGTTTGGTGTTGCGATTTGTGAAAGGCCAGTTTCACGAGTACCAGGTTTACCTCCATTATTTTAGTTCTAACTTATTCTAACATCAATGTCGAATGGGGGTTTATGTTTTAAGTATACGCTGCAGGAATCGACAATCGGAGCAGCCTTCTTCACTCAAGTTTTGTCTCTAAATGAAGCCACTGTAAAATTTGACATATGGGACACAGCAGGACAGGAACGATACCATAGCTTGGCTCCCATGTACTATCGTGGTGCAGCTGCTGCAGTCGTGGTGTATGACATAACAAGCATGGTATCTATTTCTGATAGATATGATAGCTAGAAACTTTATGCATATTCATAGTAATCTTGGTAGTTTATTCCTGGTTTATTAATATGACTAGTCTCACTACTTCTCATCGTTTAATTTAGATTTGTATGGATCTGTCATTATTAACTTTCCATAGGTGCGATCTCTGTTGATGTTTTCTATGTTTTGCACTGAGAGTGATAGCAAATAAATTGGATGCATTCTTTTGTTATTAAAGAATGCTACAAGAATAAGGTTATGAATTATAGTTCTGACTGATAGATTGTTTGATATATTTCAAATATATCTTCTGGTTATTTACTTTGTTTAAGATGAATTCTTTTCTTAACTTTCTTTTTCTGAAGAAGAATGAAATCTACACAATCTCAGCAACACACCAAAATTAGTTAAAGGAGTCATGTTAGTCAAATCATAGCAGTATCATGATTTTAAGAATTGATACATCATAATTGGGGACCCATTTGACTTATTAGTGTTTTGGCTTCAGGATTCATTTCAGCGAGCCAAGAAGTGGGTTCAAGAATTGCAAAGACAAGGTAACTAACAGCAAACCAAAAACTATATGTTGATGTTTGTTTGGACCAAACCATGCACAATACTTTATGGCATGTCTTCTGAAATTGCAAATTGGTACATTTTTTCAACATCTTATATGATTTTTATATCAGGAAATCCAAATTTGATAATGTTCTTGGTGGCAAACAAAGCTGATTTAGAAGAGAAAAGAGAAGTGCAAAATGAGGTAGTCATCAATTTTTCTTGTTTTCATCTTATTTTATTTTGATTTTTTTTTTTTCATCTTTATGTTGATCTTGAGTGTCTTTATAATTCTGTTCTGTATTTAAGTAAAGAAGAATTTTTAATTCTTATAATGATTGTTGCAGGAGGGTGAGCAATATGGTAAAGAAAATGGATTGTTTTTTCTTGAAACATCTGCAAAAACTGCACAAAATGTTAACGAACTATTTTATGAAATAGGTAAGTCTATCGTATATCATTTTGCATTAAGTCCAATGTTTCTTTCCATGTGGAATACAATGCTTATTGGTTAAAAAGAGGGGAATTAGGTCAAAGAAAATAATAGACATAGAAGAGATGAAGAAATCTCTTCAATGCTTTTTTACACAAGAATGTCAAAATGGAAGCCTGGAATTAGTCCATTTCAATTTCACTGTTGGGTTTGTTCGATGGCATCAATTTTTTTGTTGTAATAGCCCTTTTCTCAAAATATGGGCTGCCAAGGAATTTACACTCAACTTCTTGCATGCTTATAGAAATAAATTTTTTATATTTTTGTTTTTACAGCAAAAAGATTGGTAAAAGCTTCTCCATCACGTCCGACTGGAATGAAATTGCATAGAGGGTCACAAGAAAGTGGAAGAAGACGACTTTGCTGCTCCGGATAATAACAATATATGCTATTTCACTGTAAGTCATTTTCTCAAAATCATGACCTCTTTTATCACTAGTTTCAATTGGTGAGCTGAGTAGCTTCTCCACGGTGATGCAACCAGTTTTTTCAAATCAAATTATTTTTAAGAACCACATATATTTCCTCTACCTAGTGAAACTTGATGCCACATATATCTTACCTATCTTAGTATCCAGTAATGGCGACATTCTCGTGCACAAAACTATATTTTATACATTTAGAACTCCACCCCAAGTAACCTGTTTCATTCCTGTTATCTCATATAGGTTTCCTTCTATTACTTAAAAAAAGGGTATTGGCGCAATGGGACAGAAATCACTACAGCTTATCGAAGTTGAATATCAACCATGTCTGTCAATATTTGTTATGCACATTGTAAGTTATCATTTACGAAAGCTTTGTGACATTTCTAATGTTTCAAATACAGTCATGCTTATTTGTCCATAGAATTAATCATGGAAGTTGTTGTATTACTGAATAATTTATGCGCAAATTGATTATAATCTTCTGTACAAGAATTGATGTTACAACTAGGTTCTTTAACCATTGGAAACTCCAGAGAAAACCCTCTACGGAATTTCTTTTATCGTTTGTCCCTTTGACAATGGTAGATTGTTTGGTGATCATATAGATACTGTTATTTGGTAATCATGAATTGAATTTATCATTCACTGTTGAAGGAAAGCACTACAACCAGAGCTTCTGTCTGCTTCTTGTATGTTTCACGGCCAATTTCAGATCATACGATTTGACTTCAAATTTCATTGGAGTCACATCCAATCAAATAGATTATACCAACACACACGCACGCCCCCACACACACGTGAGCACACGCACGTGTGCACGCATATAGAGATGTATGGTAAATAAATAGTTGTAGGAAGTGGGTATAAGGTAAATTATTATAAGCTCCAGGTGTAAGAACCAAACAGATCATTTAATTGATTATATCTTTTTTTTTTATCATATTGTTGGATAGCAGTGTAGATAAGAACATGAGATGCACCTGAGAATTTGTCCGTGCATTGGTATAAGAATATATGTCCGAATTAGAGTGGGCATATGGCAAATCATAAAATGAATGGTCAAAGCAAAAATTGAAGCTTCTTGCAAGGTGGAAAAAACAAACAGAAGAAAAACACCTCAAAGCAGGTGACTAATTTGTTTTTGTATGGCAAATGGGTTCCATTGCATTGAAATCATAACTCAACAAATACAAGACATTTTCTCTTCCATTTTAACTTCTTACTTCACATGCCATCTTTACAAACCCAAACAAACAAATCAAAACAATAAAGCCTGCCTGCTTAAATCCTCATTTCAATTATTATTGTTACCACCACAGGCGTGGCCTTGGGTTCATGAGCCGTCACCACACTTTTTCAGAATAAAGCTGTTTCCCTCTCTAATATAAGCTCCCTCCATTGTTTTCTTCTTTACAATTTGACTATCATGTTATGAAGTTTTAAGATAATTTTTGAAAAAATTCTATTCCCATTTTCTTTTTGCCAAAATTACTTCCAAATACGAAATTCACTATTCGATTTCTTGTTAAATCTTTCGTATCAAGGTTTGTTACATAATTTTTCAAAAGTTGGATTCAAGATCAAATAAATAATTGGATTATTACATTACATTCAGTCTCGCAAAAATGTTGATGAAAGCAGTGTTAATATATATATGGACGACGTTACCAGTTAAGTTTTTAAGCTAACCGATTAATTACAATAATCAAACTAAAACATAAAGTAAAATCCTTACCAAGAAGGAGAAGTACACGGAGAATCAGATGAGGAAGAAGAAATCTCATTATTACTATTCGAATCACTTCCTGAAACACCTAAACACCTCGCATCTCTGAGCGAAACAGAACTCCCCTGTTCCGGCAGCTTCTTCATCGGAGTTGATGGCGGAGTAATCGGCGACTCCTCTTCACCGGACGACGAACACGATTCCTCTGTTTCTAACCTCGACGGAGACGTATCAGGCGTTTCAAACGGCGTCTCCACTCTGCTTAAATCATCATCAAAAATCGGATTCGAAATATACACTAAATTCTCTCCACTGCCGCATTGATCACCGCCGTGAACTGGCGGAGGAGGAGAAGCCGGAAAGTATGATTTTACCGTTTTGATTTCAAGAATTTGATGATCTTTTGATAACTGATTTTCCGATTTTTCCGCGTTTTTTGTTTTAATATCCGTAACTGGCGGGAAGAGGAAATTTCGCGGCGCGTGGAGTACTCCGTGCGCGTAGAAATTGGTTAGTGTTGGTGATGTGGTGACGGTGGTTGTTGAAGCTGAGGTGGAAACTGTAGCCACGGCGGTGGTGGCGGTGGGGAAACGGCGCTGGCGGCGGCGGATTAAAAGGGAGCAATAGAGTTCAGCTAAAAGAACTAAAATTAAGCCTAAAACAATTGCAAGACTGACTACCATTATTAGTGTTGCTCCCATTATTACCTTAGATGAATTTTTCATGATTTTTTTTTGAAGGATTGGAAAAAAAATGTGGTGGGAAATTGGGGAAAGAGGGATTGGAAATTTATGGGGGGAAAAGAGAGGTTTTTTTTTGGCGGGAAAAGGTAGTTTTTGGGAGTTGACAAGGAGAAGAAGGATGGGGAGAGAATCCTAGGAATGTGTTGGGGGTGGTGATTTTTTTTTTCCCTAAATTGAACTAAATCAAACTAAGTTTATAAAAGCCCACTAAAAGCCCAACAACATATATAAGCCCACTAAAGGCCCAACACATATATAAGCCCACTAAAGGCCCAACACATATATAAGCCCACTAAAGGCCCAACAACATATCTACCATTCTTTGCTTAAGAGAATCCTACCAAACATTCATACATCAATTTTTCTCATTTGCTGGTAGATATAATGACATACAATTATTTTATTTCACATATTTTTTTCATGTTTAATTTTTTTATTATTTAATTGTTCCTTAATTTTAATTAAAAAAAAAAGTATTATCTATCTTGGGGATTAACTTAACATACAAAAATCATCAAAGTTATTGGGTCAAACAGGATAAATAATTAAAAAAGATTAACACATAAAAGTATTACAATTAGGAAATTTTTATTATTTGTAATTCTTTGAAATATAAAATTCAAAATGAAATTTCACATTCATCCTTAATTCTTCCAAAATTACAAATTATCAACATTGTTAAAAATTGCATTAAACAAATACAGGTTTAAAAATTTTCCATTTTTGTGAAAAATTGGAGAAAAATAATATGAAATTATGCAAAAATTGAAAATTGTAAGAAAAAAAAAAAAGGTTCAAATATTTACCAAAAACATCTCAAGAAATTGATGAGGAAATGGAAGAGATAATTTTCGCGATCAAGCATTTCGGGTCTAACAAGTCTTTCCAAGATGACATTATTATGAGGAAGAAGATCACTATAATATAAAATGGTTGTGACAGATGCTGCTGGCTGACTTGCTAAGGATGACACCAATCTCACTAGTGATCTGAGCATCAATGGTGTTAGAGACTGCAAAAAAATAAAAGAAAACCCATATGGCAAATTTAAGTTAGTTATTGAAATGATGAAATTTTGAAATAGGGTTTTGATGGTTAGAGAGATATGGGAATGCTTACCATGTTTTTTTGGAGAGAAATGGAAATTATGGTATTGGTAGAAAACGGTGTTGGGATGAGGGAGATGGAAGTGGTGTTGAATTGGATTAGGACTCATTGAGAGTCAATGTGTTTAGCTGACATTCAGACCTACCTTCCATGGCAATCTAGTTTTACCGTTATCAGAGACTTGGTTTGGAAAGGAGAAGGTCAGGTAGACCTACCAGCATCCATTCGTAAATTAGTGTTTTCTCTTACTGATTAGAGATTTTACCAGATGGATAAATGCCCATAGTAGCGTTTGACTTGTGAACATTTGTCTCGAGTAAAACATGTTAGATCATTCGTCACCTTAAATCACACAAATGTAAAAAGTTCTCATTTCTGTTATAAGACTAACTTTATCCCCAGCTTAATTCATATTCAATGGTGAAACTTCTCCGGCAGTATTAAAAAAAGGCGATGATCCTGGCAAGTACAAGATGCGTTGGCTAACTACTAATTTTGGTACAGATATTTAGAAGTCAACTAATCCTATATCGATCCTTTTGTTTTCCCCGAACTTCAATCAGAGATTAAGGGTTACGATGATGATTGAGGAACAGATATGACTTTAAAAATAGTTACTGGGTCGCTTACCATTCGGAATCAACAAAAATGAAAGATGGGGAATCATGGAGTTGAAAATAGCTTACTTATCATTTCCAAATCAATCATTAATAGAAATATACTCTTAACATAAATGATAATTGTAACAAACATGCTTAAGCTTAACATGAGGCTTTTCTATTCTCGATCACAATTTAGTGAACATAACTTATAGAAACACTGCACCTGGTTGCTATCATCATAATGGTAGATGTAAAGTAACACCCAGACGAGTTTCAAGGCTATTGCTGCTCGGGTTTTTCTGGCTCTTCTCTATCTGGATCTTCCTCCTCTTCATTCTTCTCTTCCTCTTCTTCTTCCTCTTCTGGAGGATCATAAGGCAATGGTAATGGTAATGGTGTTTTCATCGGGCTAAACTGAGGAAATATATCAGGCCTACGCCCTGGCTTCGGCCTCTCCCACTCCTGCCAAGTGTCAAGTAAATCAAATAAAAGCCTGTCACTTATCATCATTCTCCTCAAACACCTAATGAACATAAACAGATTTTTGGCATGTTTAAAACAAATTTCAGCTAGTTCTATACGAATTGCATATCTTAGGAACTTAATATAATCTACCGGTTCATGGGTGTTTCCGCTTCGTTTAAAAGTACATTAAATCATATGTCAATAATCCTACTTTTATAATGAATTAAATTGATGGAGTAAAACCTCCCTCCCTACTAATTTTCAGAACCCCAGTATGAAAATTAGCTCAGGACTGCAAACATCCCCAAAATCAGCAGAATTAATACTTTAAACCTAATCAAAATAAGTGATTCTAAATCTAAATAGCACGAACCAATCAATAACTTAATCAAACCAACTAAACATCATCAAAATTTGGCAATTGCATACAAATTTAGTGAAAACCCCAAAAATTCTACTCCTTAAGCATAATATTTGAGTTTGCTTCTTATTTCAACGAATCCAACGCCAGACTAAGCAATTTATCAAACCAAACAAACAGTACCAATCTGTACAGAAAAAAACCCTAAAATTAGTCTCAAACGAGTAACAGTTCAATTCGACATTTACAAGAACAAAACTCAAGAAAATCAAATTCCTGAAGCTAATTAGCAAATCCTAAAGTGATAGAGAGACGAGAATACATACGATAGGGAAATCTAGAGGATTACGGCGAGTCAATTTCTCTTCCTCTGGGGGCGCCCTACAAAAAACCCGC
>JAYMTB010001116.1:0-11645 GCA_036897585.1 Francoa sonchifolia
CGTGGGTGAAGAAGACGACCAAGAAAGTTGGTTAGAGATCATTACTTCTCTTTCTTGGGAGGCTGCTACATTTTTAAAACCTGATATGAGCAAAGGTGGTGGAATGGACCCAGGTGGATATGTGAAGGTAAAATGTATTGCTTCTGGACATCGCTGTGAGAGGTAAATGCTACACTAATTTCATTTAATTCATAAAGCATATGCATGCATGTTGATTTGTTGATCTGTATCTAAATCAACTGTGAGATGAGCTATAACATATACCTTATCATCGGACTATGCCTACTGCTACTTTATATCTTTATTAAAATTTACAGAGGACATAAAACTTGTACAAGTTGTCTGGAGAAATCGAGAATAAATCAGTTTATTATCAATTTGTGACTACTGGAAGCTTTTGTTAAGTTTAATCATATGCTTAGATGTGTTGGTGCAAATAGTTGTTCGTATAGGAAGTCCAATACCTACTCTTTTCTTGCTTTTAGCTGTATATGCTCATTATACTATGAGCTGGAAGCTTTTAGATCTTGCAGTTTCCGTTTTCATTTTCAAATATTGTTTCTAATATGGAGTTAGATTGTTTTTCTTCTAGCATGGTGGTCAAAGGAGTTGTTTGCAAGAAAAATGTAGCCCATCGGCGAATGGTATCAAAGATAGAGAAACCTCGATTCTTGATCCTTGGAGGCGCTCTTGAGTACCAGCGGGTTTCTAATCTCTTATCAAGCTTTGATACCCTGTTGCAGCAGGTTCTGATTGTTTACTTCTCTTCTTTGAATAGCTATCAGTGTGTCTAATTCCAGTTTTTTGCGAAAATGGATTTGTTTGTACCTGTAATTTTTGTTCTAATGGTTTTTAAATTTTTACCTAGGAAATGGACCATTTAAAGATGGCAGTTGCAAAGATAGATGCACACCACCCTGATGTCCTTTTGGTGGAGAAATCAGTTTCTCGATTTGCACAAGATTACCTTCTTGCCAAGGACATATCACTTGTTCTCAATATCAAGAGGCCTCTTTTAGAGCGTATTTCCCGCTGCACAGGTGCTCAAATTGTCCCTTCGGTTGATCATCTCTCATCACAGAGGTTGGGTTACTGCGAGAAATTCCATGTGGAGAGGTTTTTGGAAGAGCACGGTACAGCTGGGCAGAACGGGAAAAAGTTGGTGAAGACATTGATGTTTTTTGAAGGTTGCCCAAAGCCCTTGGGTTGTACTGTAAGTAAAAATATATAAGGAGAGAAAAATCTCGAATTGGATGAAGTAAATTGTTTGGGACATACTTTAGTCTGGTTTATGAATGACATAGTTGTAGGCTTCTATACAACTCCAGCATTATTGCTGCGAGTTTCGTGTTCTCTTCTTTCATATTATCTGTGAGAAAACCTTTATCTGTCTATATCTAAAGGTTTGAGAGGAAATGTTATTGAGAGAAGTGTGTGACTATGCCATTCATGTACCATTTCATCAATCTAGTTAAGTATCGGACCTACCATAAATGTACTTATAGAGTTCTTCCATTTCTGCTTCTTTTAGATACTACTCAGAGGTGCTAATGGGGATGAGTTGAAGAAAGTGAAGCATGTGATCCAATATGGGATTTTTGCAGCTTATCATTTGGCTTTGGAGACGTCTTTCCTGGCAGATGAAGGAGCTTCTCATCCAGAACTCCCCTTTAGCTCTCCAATAACTGTGGCCCTTCCAGAGAAACTATCAGTTGTTGAGCGGTCTATTTCAATGGTTCCAGGATTTAGCCTCCCTATCACTGAAAAGCCTCAAGGACCTTTCCCTAGTGGTGAGCCGCTAAGAGCAAATAGTGTACCTGCTTCATGTCTAGCCTCAACCGTTAAGAGTGCTTCCAATCACAAAGTAGATAGTACTACATCACCTCCTTTACCCAATGGTCATAGCTCTCAATCCACAGAACCCGCTTTTCCCTTCATCAGTTCTGCTTTCTCCTTGGCTCCTTCAGAGAAAGTTGTCTCGGATTCTTGCCGTAACGAGATTCCTTCTAATGACATATGTCACAAAAATGAAATGGTCTGCAGAGAACCTCTCGTGACTGAAACTTCTGCACCTAACAATGATCAATCTATCCTGGGGGATCATCTTAATGTTGCTGGCCCTTCAGAGACAATGGGACAAAATGTTGGGGTAACTGAATTCCAAATGGAAGACGGTGTAACGGTTCAACTACGTCATTTAGAAGTGTCAACCGTGAAACAGGATATTGAAAACCCTGACGAGGCAGAACCTTTGAAAGAAGAGTTTCCTCCATCACCTTCTGACCATCAAAGCATTCTGGTTTCCTTATCTTCCCGATGTGTGTGGAAGGGGACAGTCTGTGAGAGGTCTCATCTTTTTCGAATCAAATACTATGGTAGCTTCGATAAGCCTTTGGGTCGATTTTTACGTGACCACTTATTTGATCAGGTAAGCTTTCATTTCAACATAGATTTGTCGATATAGAGAACTGATTAACAATTAGTTTTGAAACTGAGTGACATTGATTATCTTTTAGAGTTATCGATGTCGTTCTTGCGAGATGCCGGCAGAAGCGCATGTCCATTGTTATACTCATCGGCAAGGTACCCTCACTATATCTGTCAAGAAGCTACCAGAATTCCTCTTACCGGGCGAGAGGGAAGGAAGGATCTGGATGTGGCACAGATGCTTGCGGTGTCCACGGACCAATGGTTTCCCTCCAGCTACTCGGAGGATTGTGATGTCTGATGCTGCTTGGGGCTTATCGTTTGGGAAATTTCTGGAGCTCAGTTTTTCTAACCATGCAGCTGCAAGCCGAGTGGCAAGTTGTGGTCATTCACTGCATAGAGACTGTCTTCGATTCTATGGGTAATTCTCTTTCTTTTTTCAATTTTTGTTTGTGGTAAATTTTCACAATTTAGGTTTGTTTTTCTAAATCTGTCGTTATCAAAAGCAAAAGTTAAATTGTATTCTGCATCTCTCTCAGCCTTTTCTGACACGTGCAGATTTGGGAATATGGTTGCCTGTTTTCGATATGCATCAATAGATGTCCATTCTGTTTATCTTCCACCCCATAAGCTTGATTTCAACTATCAGAATCAGGAGTGGATACGAAAAGAAACGGATGAGGTGTGATGATCACGAATTTGAATGACTAAATATTTTGTTTTTATTTTTCACTGCAAATTGGTAATTGAATTATCTGGCTATGACAGGTGATTGACCGAGCAGAGCTACTATTTTCTGAAGTACTCAATGCTCTTCGTCAGATTGCTCAGAAAAGATCTGGAACTGGGTCACTTTCTAATGGCATGAAATCACCAGACTCAAGACGCCAAATAGCTGATCTGGAAGGAATGTTACAAACTGAGAAGGCAGAATTTGAGGTTTGCCCTTGATTATATATGTCTGTTTTCCTTCATCCTTATTGACACCAGTTTCATGTCTTTGGGCATCACAATCTATACTTCTGTACCTATAGATCAATGCACATGAACCAGAATTTACTATAAAAGCCTGATTGTAAATACGATGCCAATATTTTCATGAAGATGATTGTTGACTGCAATATTCCCGGGATATAATTGATCTCTAATGTTTCTAGGAATCACTCCAGAGAATTTCGAATAAGGAAGCAAGAAAGGGCCAACCTGTTATTGACATTCTCGAGATTAATCGATTGCGGAGGCAGTTACTTTTCCAATCTTATATGTGGGACAACCGTCTGATTTATGCAGCCAGTTTAGACGATAGTTATACTCTTCAGGATGGCATGAACAACTTAGTTTCAGAACATCAGGAGAAGCTTTCTGCTACAAATGAGAACTTCACTGAGATGAATGTGCCCACCAAGCCTGGAAAAGGCTTTAGTAGTTTTGACTCTGCACTTTTGGATGCAAAGCTCAACAAAACCTTTGTGGCTAATCGGGGAGGAGAATTTGACCGCCCCGAGGCACTCCATCAAGAAATAGACAATTATGGAAAAGAAGAGCAAGATAATCTTTCAGCTATCATAAGTACCTGTGAACAATTTGAAACTCTGGATTCTGTAAAAAATGTTCGTAGGGCTCTCTCTGAAGGGCAATTTCCTATTTTGGCAAACTTGTCAGATACTCTTGATGCTGCCTGGACAGGTGAAAATCAGCCTGGCTTCGGACTACAAAACGATAATATGTGTGCAGTTTCAGATACAGCTTTGGCTGTTTCTTCAGCTGCAATCGTAGTTCCAGATGGTTTAAATCTGGAGGACCATGTAGAAGACCGTATCGGACCCATTATTGCCTCTCTTTCCCCTGCCTTATCCTCCAAGGGTTCTGAGAATGTGGAAGATTCTGTAAGCTGGTTAGGAATGCCCTTCTTAAACTTCTACCGATCTTTCAACAGGAACTTTTTAGCAAGTGCTCAGAAACTTGATACACTTAGTGAGTATAATCCTGTATATGTTTCATCATTCAGAGAGTTGGAACTCCGAGGAGGGGCTAAGCTATTCCTTCCAGTAGGTATTAACGACACTGTTGTACCGGTTTATGATGACGAGCCCACAAGTATAATATCTTATGCATTGGTATTGCCGGAGTATCTTGTCCAACTATCTGATGAAGCATGCGGGGACTCTATGGCTTCATTTTCTGATTCACTAAATTTTCACTCGTTTCATTCCACAGATGATTTAACTGACTCTTACAGAAGTCTTAGTTCTATAGATGACAGCCTCATATCCAAGTCTGGATCTCGTACCTCCCTGGTTGTAGATCCAGTCACAGATACAAAGTCTTTGCATGCCAGAGTTTATTTTTCAGATGAGAGCCAATTTGGTAAGGTTAAATATTCAGTGACTTGTTATTTTGCAAAGAGGTTTGAAACCTTGAGGAGGATATGCTGCCCATCTGAGCTAGATTTTATAAGGTCTCTTAGCCGTTGTAAGAAGTGGGGGGCTCAGGGTGGCAAAAGCAATGTCTTCTTTGCGAAATCTTTGGATGATCGCTTTATCATTAAGCAAGTAACGAAGACCGAGCTGGAATCGTTCATCAAATTTGCTCCTGCGTACTTCAAGTACCTTTCTGATTCAATTAGCACCGGAAGTCCAACATGCCTGGCCAAGATTCTCGGGATTTATCAGGTACTATTTAGGCCAATATGCAGATTAACCCGTTATGGTAAAACATTGAAACTTTATTATTTTGTTGAATTGATGTTTTTTAAGGTTACATCAAAGCATATTAAAGGAGGGAAAGAATCGAAGATGGATGTTTTGGTTATGGAGAATCTTCTGTTTCAAAGGAATGTGACACGCCTTTATGATCTCAAAGGCTCTTCGCGATCACGGTATAATGCTGATTCTAGCGGAAGCAACAAAGTCCTATTGGATCAGAACTTAATCGAAGCAATGCCAACTTCTCCCATTTTTGTCGGGAACAAGGCAAAGCGGTTGTTGGAGAGAGCTGTTTGGAACGATACTTCATTCCTTGCAGTAAGTGTTACAACCGAGTTCTCAGAGTCAATAATTGCTTACTATATATTTTGATGCATGTTTATATGCTTACGTTCATGCAGTCGATCGATGTAATGGATTACTCACTCCTAGTCGGTGTGGATGAAGAGAAGCACGAGTTAGTTCTCGGAATAATTGATTTTATGAGACAATACACATGGGATAAGCATCTCGAAACATGGGTGAAAACTTCAGGCATCCTTGGTGGAACAAAAAATGCATCTCCAACCGTAATCTCACCCAAACAATACAAGAAACGGTTCAGAAAAGCGATGACAACCTATTTCCTTATGGTCCCGGATCAATGGTCCCCTCCAACTATCATTCCAAGTAAGTCACAAACTGATTTATGCGAAGAAAACATGAAAGATGGAACCCCATTTGACTGATATGTGCAATTCAGGGAATATAATCTCTCATTCGTTCTTCTTTTTTCTTCTTTCATAATTCGATTCTTTGGTGTGTAGTGTCATATGTATTCATGATTATTTATTAGAACAGGTGCAGAACAAGGCCGATATAGCCATGCAAATTTCCGACAGAGGCATAATATTGGATGTCCTCTGCAAGAAATCTTGTACAAATTTTCTTTCACTTTTTTGTATTTGGAATTGCAAATTTGTATATGTATACAAGTGTATATGATGATGAGCTTATTTGCCTTGTATTCGAAATTTTTTGATTCAGTTCGATAATTCTGTTACAATGCAATGCTAAGCGAAAAGCTAACCGAATCTTTGGAAGGCAGATTTGTAGTGTAATGTGTTGAAAATTTTCAGTTGAAATCTTCTTGAATTGCTATACTTGAGTCAGAATTGTTGAATTCGTCGTTATGAACAATTTGAAGCAATCTTTGTTGAAGAAGATTAACAATTTCTGCATCTCTGTATTCATCAAAAACAGAAAAACTCAGCACATTTTGATTTCGAAAATCGAAAAATGATTCAATCGATGGAATCACCATCGCAATACCTTGGAATCGGATTACAAGCGAGGCGTGGAATCTGGTGATGAAAACGAGGACCTTCATCGTAACCTTCGCAAATCATCTCACCATTACTACCTCTATAACAAACGATTCCGTTGGATCGATCTTCAAAAACCTAACAAATCAATCGTTTTTCAAATTTCAAGTAATCACAAACGGAAACAGAGCTTGCTATTAGCTCCAAATGAGAACAAAAATGACCTTATTATCTCGGAAGGAAGATCTGATCCGAAACGTGAAGGATTTCTTGAGTGAGTGATGATGACAGCAACGCCGAAGCAGGAGAATCCGGGAGACAGGCTTGAAAAGAGGAACGGAGGTATGAATAAGTTGAAACGAAAGAGACGAAGAAGATGAAGCAGACATTGAAGAAGAGAAGAGAAGAGAGAGAGAGAGTCTCATAGAACAAAATGTCTAATCAGAAATGGTGATCCATTCCTAGACTTTGCATTACCTATATGTATGTATACATGTATGTATATGTGTATGTATAGGTGGTGGGGTCATTGTGCTTATCATCTAATTAAGTTAATCATTTTTTTAATTAATAAGAATAATTTTAATGTTAATTAATATCACAAAATACACTCTCTCCCGCACGTCAATTTTATTCGGTTTGAAATATTGATCAACCTAATCTTACTTCGAGAGACTAACAATACTCAATGGTTTTATACCATGTTGAACTACCGATTGATCCAAAAAAATTAAACTGTTAGGTAACGGGTCCAATATATATATCTAACGTTACTGGTGATTTTGGAATCATGTTGAACTACCGATTGATCCAAAAATATTAAATTGTTAGATAACGGGTCCAATATATATATCTAACATTACTGGTGATTTTGGAACGACAAAAATGATTGCTCTTTTAAAGTCAATGGCTTTAGAATTTTGATACCATATTAGAAGATGGTTTACAACTTGTTATTTAATTACCTTATCTTTACATTAATCAAATTATATATTAAGAAAAGCCAAAGGGAGAAAAGGTCAAAAAAATGGAAAAGCCTAACTTTGTACTTGGCAAGAGTTCATAGGTTAATTAATAACATCCTTAAATTATTTCATAATTGGTTTATTTCACCCAATTTCTGACCCACCACCCATTTAATTACTATTACCATGCAATTTGTTGAATTAGATTAGACAACAGATCCAATATATATATACGTAACACTTTTCTCATGCGAAAGTATGAAATTTCTTCAGTTTAAAATATGGACCAATATTTAGTTTTACTTTTGAATTTCTCCTCATGCGAAATCGTGAAATTTTTTTCAACTTAAAACGTTGACCAATATTTAGTCTTACTTTTGAGACTGATCACACCAAACAAAATAATTCACGATCTTTTGTTCTGATATTATGTTGAACTACTGATTGATCCAAAAACTTAAACTGTTAGGTAATAGACCCAATATATATATTTAATACAATTAATATTATATAAAATACGAAAAAAAAAAGTATAATTTATTAATTTAAGAAGAGGGATTATAATCACTGATTATGATTATGTTTTAAAACAAAGAATTACATTTGATTTCCATTTTGAATAGAGTCAGACACAGAAATCAGAACTCAAACCAGTGTGCTTTTTCTTGTAACTCCCAAAGCTTTCCCTCTTGTTTTAATGGAAGTACTACTTTTTTGTCCTCTTCCTCATTTCATTATCACTCTTCTTTTCCCTCTTTTTCTAATCAGTCAATGCTCTTTTTCTTCTATAACTGTTACTTTCTCATCACTCAGCCTCTTCAAGTTTAACTCTTCTTCCATGGATGATGTTTCAAGCTCTAAATACTTTAAAGATTCAAACTTGTTTGGTTCTAATGTGGTAAGGGTTGGAAGTTTGGTTCCTTTGGTTGTTTTTCTTAATGGGTTTTGTTTAATTTTTTCTGGGTGTTGTTTGTTTCTCAGGAAAATTGTGATTTTTATGGGAAAACAAGAGATTCCCTTTTTTCAGATGCATTTTCTGATCCACTTTGTAAGCTTAATCTTACTGAAACTTCTGAGTTTGTTAAATCATTACCAATAAACAGAGGATTTCATGGTGTAAACTCTGTTACCCATAAAAGATTTGAAGCTCCTTCAACTCCTGGAAGACCAATTTTCAGCTTTAATGGTGGAAAAGGTTTTCCTTCAAAATGGGATAATGCTGAAAAATGGCTGATTAGCAGTTCTTGTAATGAATCTCCTGCACATTCTTTTAAAGCTTCTAAACATTGTGATAATGTTAAGCAGAAAGTTGAAGTGATTGCTGAAAAATCTGGTTCGAAAGCTGTTTTGAGGTTTAATTCAGCTACCCCTTTTAATGGGATTTTGGATTCAACTGATGTACTTCTTAAAGGTGAGATCTTTATGCAAACTTTAATTGATGTTTACCCATTTGGCTTTTCTTCATAATTTGTCCCTTTTGAAAGTTCTAAATTTTTCATCATTACCCTTTTCCCAAATTCACTTTTTGTGTGGAGTATGTGTGTTTGCTTGCTGAGAAAATGAAAGAAAATTAATGGGTCATGTTCTTGGCCTTTTTGAATGCATGTGTTTGGCAGCTGAGAAAATGCAGGAAAATAAATGGGTTATCCGAAAAATTGGATTTTTTCTTGATTTTTAATATGTTTCTGAATCAATTTACTTGAATTTCATGTATGCAGATAAGTTCACAGACAACGTGCAATCAATTGTTCCGATTTTTCGATACTCAGAGCCATCAAAAGAAGGTTTTCAATTCCGAAACTCATCAGCTGAAACCATGAAAGATGCAGGCACAGAAGTAGTCCATGAGATTCGCCATAGAGACACCGGAACAGAAATGACACCTCTCGGAAGCTCCAAGACTTCGCGATGTCACACGCCGTTCAAAAGCTCATCACCAGCTCGACATAACACACCAGCAAATATGTCCGGCCCTTTAGCCATTGGAAACTCGAACATCACCAAATCCACCATTGATATTTCCGAGCTGCAAGAATGGCATTTAGCAAAGTTGCAGCTTGGGACACAGTACGGTTCAGTCGTGTCAAATTGGAGCTCGAGAGAGGAAGAGGAAGAGGAAGTTTCGAAGAGCTTGAGACATTTTGAAACGGGCAAGGGGTGCCAGAAAATTTTGTCGGATTCCAGAGCTGTTGCATGGGAAGACGAGGAAAAGACTAAATCTTGCCTAAGGTGATCGCGTTA
Organism: Francoa sonchifolia; assembly: GCA_036897585.1. Lineage (NCBI taxonomy): Eukaryota > Viridiplantae > Streptophyta > Magnoliopsida > Geraniales > Francoaceae > Francoa > Francoa sonchifolia. Next base: position 9,643 of record JAYMTB010001116.1, read on the forward strand.
TATGAACTATTCAGCACTCTTGTTTATATGATGGTGATTTTGACTATGAAATTTGATTCGATTATTAGGTATCAAAGAGCAGAAGCTAAAATTCAAGCTTGGGTGAATCTTCAAAACGCAAAATCTGAAGCTCAATCTAGAAAACTCGAGGTATCATTATATCTATCTTGTGCTTAGAAACACGAACTTTTGTATCTGCCTTTGCGTAATATAAGTTACATTGTGGCCATATCTTGAGCATAAACACGATATACAATGAGCTTAGTCTGTACAAGAGAATCAGCAAGTCATTGTTATGCTATATACAATAAGGTATTGGCTAGGGTTGTAACGGAGTGATAACAATTGCTTACTCCCCGAGAAAGTATTTTTCTCGTTGTAGTAAGTTTCGACACTGGTCTAATGTCTATAATTTGGATTGCATTGTCAGGCATATAGTTGGCATGACTATTCTCGAGCCCACCCAAAGGTCTTACACACACACACACTCTCTTCCTCGATTCTTTTATTGACCGTGCCCTCCTTTTTTGATCGTGTTCCCACTTCAACATACACTTTTATATTCGTGTTTAACTCGAATATCTATACGGACAAAAACTAGAAGTCATCATGCCTATAATTTATAACTCCATAGTCTTCGGTAAGTATATGAGCCCATGTGTCCATGTAGCATTTAGAATTCCGGTGAATAAAATATTGAGTAGCTTGTTAAAGCAGACAAAAAGAGAGTTATCTAGTTTTGGATATTGTGCATTCATAGTTTATCACTACTTTGTTTATATTTCGGGTTTTATTAGGTAAAAATACAAAAGATGAGATCGAATTTGGAAGAGAAGATGATGAAGAGGATGGGAATTGTTCATAGAAAAGCCGAAGAATTAAGAGCAGCTGCACAGCAACAACATTTGGAGCAAATTCAAAAGGCAACCGAACAAGTTCAGAAAATGATGATTCATAATCATAATCACTCTAATTTTTGTGCCTATATTTCTTGTGGTTGTTTTCATTGATCATCAAACTGTATAAGTCGATTAATTTTTATTATTTGCTCAAGATCTAAATGTAACAATCGTATCATTTATGAACATTCTTCTCTATGTAAATTATTTTTTAAACTAAAGATAATTCAATTTCTATTTTTGAAAGTTTAAAATCTCAAAATAATTCACCAACAATTAATTTCTAACTCTTTATCATAAAAGGTAATGTAATACAATATATATTTTTCACTTCTATAAAATTTAACAGTAATAAACGGACGATACTGTCTTGATTAATTATTCATAAACTATTTTAAAATTTTAAATACTGATACCACTCTGTCGCAGAATTATGAACGGATCTATGATACGTGACGTTGTTATCATCGAAATGATCCATGAAGATCTAGGTTGAAGTATTCCAGCCTGTATACCAAATATCCATTCGTTCACCGATTTGGTGTTTAAACAGTGAACAGTTAAGAGTGATAACCCGATAAAAGATATTTGATGGGCCGATGGGTATGGGTTATAACCGGATTTGAATGAGAACCGGGTTGTACCGGTTCTCTTCTCTGTATTTTCTCACTTGACTTGCTATTCAAGAAGGGTTTCTACGAAGAGCCGGAGGAAGACGAAGACGACGACGACGAAGAACCGGAAGTGAGAGAGCTATCAGCTCCGTCGTATCTCGCCTGAGTAGGTATGGCTCTGATACTCTTGCTGAAACCGTGGATCTATGTGTTTCTATGAAAAAGTTTTTGCTGTTATGCTGTTATTTGATTTAGGATTGTTCATTACCGCGAATTTTGCTGTGCATTTTTTATAGGTGTGATTTGTTGATTGAACCTTGGTCTCTTTTGCTCCAGGATTTAGGTTTTCATTGAATCGAAATGTTTCTCACTAGGTGAAGTACATTTCCTTTCCGAATCTAGGGTTTTTTGGCGAGTTTATTTGATTCTTTGTTGTTTGGTTTTTCTTGTTGTTTGTGAATAAGTTGTGTTGATTTTTTTGGGTAATTGT
>JAYMTB010001117.1:0-11643 GCA_036897585.1 Francoa sonchifolia
TAAAGAGGTTTGGTAATATTTTCCATAAAGCAAATATCTGCCTCTCATTTTGTTTAATTGATTAACTTGAATAACAAGTAGGTGAGCAGAGGGAATGGAGAGTTCGCAAATTTAAATCTTTCATACCAATGAAAATTTAATGTAATAGGTGTGAGCTAGCATTAATATGTCACCCTGATTATTTTAAGAAAATCAAAATTAGAGGAAAATGTAGACATAAATAGAGAGAGATTTAACATGATGATGTGTATAATATTAGCATACAAAAATGGGAGAAATTTGGGTTAAGAGAATGAAGAAAGTAGAGAGAAATTGAGAAGGTGGGGGGATGAGAATTGAAGTAATAAAGAGACTTTAATTGGTGGGAAATAGATTTTTCCCCTTATTAATAATAATAATAATAAAAATGTTGGTTGAGAAGTTGGGAGTGATAGAGGTTGTGAAGATATTATTATGAATATGAATATGCAATTCATCCTTATAATTCACTTCCAATCATCTTTTGACATGGCTCTATCTATAATAGCTAACTATAATTTGAAGAAATATTTAGACATCTATGATATAAGGAATTGAAATGAGTAGTTTCAGTTATCATTTCAAAAGATTCATTAAATCTATAAATTTTGTAATAAGTTCAGATACATAGTAAATTATAGAAAGAACAGTAATAATTCCAACACGTAAATTACACTATAGTAGTATTACACACAATTAATTCCCATTTTTCGTTGCTTAATATGTAATTACGTGTATAATAATAGTAAAAGTTATTGTATTTAATTAAAATAGAATGAGTATAACATAATCGTGAAATGTAGAAACAAATGTTAATAATGTGAGTTAAGATCTCTGTCTTCTTTCAATGTTTTTCATATTTGCGTGTCATATTATTAATTTATTTAGAAACACTAATTATAAATAACATTAGATACAAAATTAGAACTTTTAGATACGTTATATATATCATATTTAGTATTACACACTATTAATTCCCATTTTTCATTGCATAATTACATATTACGTGTATGATGATAAAGTTACTATATTTACATTAAATATAAAGAGTAAAGTATCGGCGAAATGCCAAAATAAATGTTAATAATGTGAGTTAAGAACTGCCTTTTCTGAATTGATAAGATACACTCGAAGCTTAGAATTGTTTAATATTTACACGAGAGATAAACAAACCCTACTAGTTGCTCAGTATTTGCATAAGTGATAAACAACCCTTGAATTCCTATAGCGTTAGATTTAACTAAAATTAGCAAGATTAATTAGTATTGTCAAGCAATCAGTTGTTCTAAATGCTCTCTTGAATAGCAAGTGGTCATCTATTGATATTCACCTTTACCATCATGAGCAAAAAGTGAAATATTTGTCTGCTTGAAACGTCGATCTACCTAGTTTAACTTTGAGGCTGTTATACTTACGTATGTACAATTTCAAAATTTTATACTCTAATACCATATCAAACAAATTATTGTTATGAAAATTCAAACTTGTAAGGTGAAATCACATCCGTCTATTTATTTTATTTTCTAATTAGGTACTCCGGGATTTAGTCATTCATAGAGTTTGAATTGGTACACAAAGAAAAAAAATAGAAAATTAAGTAACCTATTCCTTTTCTTTTTTAAAAAGAAAGTTTTATTAATGGATGAAATGTTCCATCTCATCAACATACTATACTTTTAAAAGAAAAAATAAATAAAATAAAAGAAGGGTTTTATCAAGAATATGACATGAACCAAACATATTATTATTAATAATAATAAAATTATGAGTCCATATTGAAAATGACAATTCAAAATATAAACCCTAATAAAGAAGCCAAAAATTAATAAGTTTGTAAGTTTTGTTTGCTTCTAAGGAAACTTAAATGTAATTAAATTATTGAAAGAGAGAATCCTGCCCATTCTGTCATTCACAAAAGCCACAATTTTTGAATTATTGCTCCTTTCTCTTTTGAAAAACTAGGGTTATCTATTTAATTTGAATCACAATTAATAATTCTACTTTAATTTAGACTTTCTTTTATTTTATTTTTTCAAAATTTTCTATGATTATGTTTTTGTCAAAATGGGTAATTTATTTAATTATTTATTGAAAACATTAGTAATATAACCTATTCATATAAAGTTTTGAATATGTTCTAATATTTTCTCTTACGTGTACACGTGAATACCAGCGTAGGCATATACTAATTTGTACTTTTAGATTAAGTATTAGCTCGAGAATTCTAGGTTTCTTAGTTAAATTTCAAAAAAATCAAACCGAACACACGTGCATGCTAATACTAATTTTCACTTATTTGTCTAATTAGATATATTAGCTTGAGATATCGAGATTCAAATAATGAATTGGCTAGGGAATAACAAAATTTGATTTTGCTGGCCAACCCCATAAGTAAATTAGAGAAAATAAATAACAATTAGGGTTTGAAAGGAACAATACCAAATGGAAGAAAAATTTATAAAGAGGAAATGATAATTAAATTCCATATTGACAAAAAAAAAAGGAAAGAAAAATCGGAAAGATAGGTAGCATGATAGAGAAGTGCATAAATAGAGTCCAAAGAATGCCAACCCATGACTTAATCACTTGATTCTCATCATTATTACTTCAATCCTTTCCACACCAATATATGGTCCCTTTGATTTGGATGGACAAATTTTTTTTTTATACCAATACGGCACGAAGAATCTACTAGGCCTACAACCTTTGAAAATGTAATCATTTGAGTTTAACGTACTGCTGACTTGTTGAAAATAGACCTTAATTTATATTGTAACACTTCAAAGTTGTTTAGTAGTACAAAGACTGATATTATAAATCACATATCAAACCTATATTGACTGTATATGAGTTTGACGTGTGAGATAGTAGAACTTAGACTTGAGCATTTTCGAACAGTAGAACTTGTGATTAAGTATTGAATAATAGAAACTAAGATTTTGTCTCAACAGATCGTGTAATTTCAGATTAAATGCAAGTTATGGATTTATTTATATGAAAAAAGATACTATGCCATAAAATAGCATTAGTGTAAGTCAAATAAGTTACTCGGTCAAAACTAAATAATTTGAAATCAATTTTGAGTGTGTAGCTCAAGTCGAAATTTGAGTGCAATTTTAGGTTTTCTACATGCTCGCTTTATAGGTTATAAGGGTATAGCTTCGACCGGAAAAATGTGTACGGTATAAGTGTATAACCACCTTAGTCGCTATATTAATCTATCAAAAATTTCAATACTCTGTTGTGTTTTATAGTTTATAACGAACATATTTTAGCGATGATTTTAAATCGAGTTGCTTTAAATGTAGCACTCATATTTACTAGGGTTTGTATATCACAATTTTCAGCAACATTTATTGCTGCTTCTGGTTTGATTCACTTTGTTTATATAAAATTTGACTTTACATTTTATAAAAGTTAATATTAATTGTTACTTTTATTGCTGCAATTTCTTTTAACTCCATAAAATCAAACCTAGTCAATTACTTTGGATAGGTTTGATTCGGTTAGATCAAGAAGCAAATAAAACCAAACCAAAGTTATTCGTGTTAATTTGGATCTAATTTTTTGCTATTTTACTCGTTCAAATTTGATTACTTATCTTAAGTTGTGACGCACTCTCAATCTCATTATCTAATAATACGTAAATAAATATTCCAATTGGATCTTATCTTCAATAAAAATAATTTATAGGTGTTATTAATTTTATGATAATATTTACTTGTACCCACTTTTATTTTCACAAAGTGTTAATCATAAAAGTTTACTATTTTTATCTTTTTCGCCTACTTCTTGATTTCAGTCATTTGCAACTGCTCAATTCTTCTAACGGAGGAGGAAATCACAACACTTAAATATAAAAACGAAACAATATTGCATAAAAAATTTTGTAATCCTAGCAAATGATCGTAGGTAGGTGGCATTTGATTCACAGAATTATGATTTCGTATTTTAATTTAAATTTTGGGAATCAATATTTCATGAATCATATCGATTATTGTGTTTGGTTGATCCAATTGAATTATGAGAATCATAACTCTTGCGTTTGGTTGATACATGAATTAATGTTATAAATTTTTTATTTTATTAAAATATTATTGTTCTACTAATTAGAATGGGTTCGTATTTGGTTAGTAGCGGGTAAAATTAAAATTTACTATTTGTTAAATTTCTGGAATCAAAATTTCCGAGTTTTGAAATTGGAATTCTGATTCCCACGAAATCATAATTTTGCTTAATTTCATGAACCAAATGTGAAAATTTAATATTTTTTAGTTAAATTCCGGGAATCCTTATTTTTATTCCGCAAACCTAATGCTAGGGTATTTGTACTGAGCGATTTCTAAGATAAGAATTTTGAAAGAAATAATGTAGTAGTGCAATTATATAATGGTCAGCCACTGCCCTCATAGCAGCAGTAGTAGTACACTTATTGAGGCATCACACCCTCTGCATGAAAACATCTCTTTTCCTTTACTCCTTTCTAACTCACATCTTTTTTAAAAAAAGAAAAATAGTATATCATGTTATATCCATCCATATGATTATCAAATTATACACGAGCATTGTCAGCACATCGAAACAGAAAATTAAATTTTTGACCCTAGACGGGTAGATCAGGTTTCGTTCGGATTAATAGTCACGAGTTAAAAGTGATCCGGTAAAAACCTTTAATTTTTCACCAACATATGTGTGCGTGTATATATACTAATACTTCGTTTGACTATATGGATAAGATCAAATTGGACACGAGCTAAAATTTAGACTAAATTGTAGGAAATGCAGGATAAAGTATATAATATAAACTGATTTTTATGAAGTACTTATCCAAAAATATAATAAAATTTATACTAAAACTCATGACATATATTATATCATATTCTATTATGATGGCCAAACGTATTTTAATTATATGTTTATATATATTGGCATAGTCTCATTCTATAAGTTTGATTTTTTATACCGAGTGCTTTTTTTTTATTTTGTTGGGATAATTAGTAGTTCACCATCGTATTAGAATTAGCTACAAAGAGATCTTGTGTTCGAAGTGGAGAATTCTTTGTTTAAAAGAAAACCTCAACTTATAATGGATATGCGGTAATCACTATTATTCACATGTAGAATTCGTTTAAATAATATTAACTTGCACATTAGGGGGAATATACATAAACCCATCACTAATTAGTTATTATTTGGTTAATCGGTAGTTCAACATTATATTATATGTAATAATCAATAATATCTACTTATTTGGTATTGAAATTCGATCTAATTAACTATATATGGGTAAAAAAAAAAACAAATTTGAAACATTTGGTTCAAAATGTCCTTAATTCTCTCATATCTCTAAAATATATGTATTTTTTTATATAAAAAAAGTGATATTAATTATAATTTCCAAAAATTGGTCCCAAAAATTGCAGCAGCAAGCCATAATTAGGAGTGTCAGATTAGACAGAAAAACAAGAAATTGGTTTGTATTGGTTAGCCTATTTGGTTGATATTTCACATTTTTATGATTAATGGACCACTCATCATTTTCTGTATTTATTATTTATTTTTTTAATTGTGTGTATTAAAGAATTTATGACAATTTTTTTGGACTTTTCTATATTACAAACTTTTATCATGACCTTGGGAATTTTCTATCAGATTCTTTTTATTTTGACACAAATAATGTCTTCTTGCACATATATATATATTTGTTAATTTAGGTTTTGGATGAATCGAGATTCGATTTTAAATATATATTGGTTTGCCGAAACCTTCTAATGTTACCAAATTATGTATTAGCATTCTTGCTAAAATCAGAGCTTGAATTTCTAGAGGTCAGATTGATATTCTTTAATGTGATTCCTCTTACTCGAATGAGTTGGTCTATAATATCGATTAGTGTTCGAATCTCTAAAGATCAGATTGATGCTCAAAACAATTGTATTCTGTTTCAATGTTTAGAAGTTTTACTGAGAGAGTATTGAAAATATTGTTCTATAGTGTGATTCTGGCGAGATTGATACTTTGATGTTCGGAAGTTCTTCATTTTTATACAATCTTGAATATTTTAATTTATTAATTAATCTAATAAATTTCACATAAAAAGATCTGAATTATGATTATATAGCTAATAATATTGAACATAGTTCAAATCTCCAGAAACTGGATCGATGCTCCAGAGTTGACATTACTATAGTACTATAACACTTCTTAGTCTAAGAAATAACTAATAAGCATAGATGTATTAGTATTAATGGAATTAAAGAATGTAAAATATGAAATAGTAAAAAGATATGAATCCTATACGAGCCCACAAGGAAAAATGAAGGTTGGGGGGGGTTATGATTGAGTTGCAGGCAGGTAGTCAGCACCCACAGAGTGAATGAGTGAATGAGTGAATGAGTGAATGAGGGAAGGGGTGATGTTGCTTGCCTTTGCCTTAATAATACAATACAATAAGATAGTCACTCATATATGTATCATAACATTCACATTCACACCACTACTCTACTACCCACCACCTTCCCCTTCCCTTTCATCTCCCTTCCTGACATTTTCATTAATATATCTCTCTTCAACCTTTTTCATGTTTTTTTATTTGTTTCCCTTCACATGTCTCATATCTATTTTTTTTTTGTATGCACTAATCCAATACTATATGAGTAGTCTGATTAATAATTTCGCAGTAGGATTTTCGACCATATATATTGTTTTGAAGTCTCACATTAAATGAGAATCGAGGAAATTTGAATTTTGTTTTAATATTGGTTATGTAGGATAAATAGTACAAATTTGGTCATTATAAGTGATGCTAGAGAGGTGACCTACTAACAAAAACTATGGTAAAATTTCTTTCTTTTTCTCTCTCCCATTTTCAATTTTCCATATATTGATATCTAATACTAAAATATCAGTCTAATTAATGGTATCACTATCATTTAGCATTTGTTATGACATTTTAATTAGTATAATAGTCGGGGAGATTGTAATTTATTTAATATTTTCAGTGAACTCATTAATGTTTTACTATAAATAAGTGAGAACAAATTTTAATACCAAATATTAAAAATTTTGGATTGTTACCAATAATATTAAAGTAAACCCAATTATACTGGCTAACATTTGGTCTCTTAATGTTTGGAGAATGAAGACAAAATTCATACTCAATTTGCATTTGTTTCTGCCAATGAAAATGGGGAAAAAAGGTATGATGGATATGCTCATCAACCAAACACAACAAAACCTAATAATTCAATGATGCATATAGTGTGATTTAAGTAATGTTCATTCATTGAGTCATAACCAAAACAAAATTATAAACAATTTCCATTTCCTCATTTTGTTAGCTCACATTTTGTCCATGAAGATATAATAATAACATAAAAATCATTAGTGCTAATCTATATATTAGTGGTTTGTTTACCAAAACAATTAAAATAGGAAATTATTTCTCATTCAAACCTATAAGAAAATAATGGTTTAGACACGGAAAGTATTCAATCTGGTTTCTAAATTTTAGAGAGATTTTTTGTGTATCTATATGAAAACTAAAGGTTTAGATACAAATATACATATTTCTATCTAATTTTGACTAATAATTAGAATGGATATTAGGGACGGAAATACTTTTTGGTGAATAAAACCTATAGTGAAACCCTAAAAACAAATTATTCCATGAACTATGAAGAAAGTGGAAGCAACTTGGAAAGAAAATGTGGAAGAGATTCCAATGTTCAAGTCAGAAGGCATTAAGAGTAATATAGGAATATGACTTTTGGGTGGCTTAAAGATGTGGAAATAACAACAAAAAAGAAAAGGGTAAAACTAAAAGAAGAAGCAGAACTAATGGTTGATGCACTTGTGGGTATAGTGAATAAGAGATGGTGGGGAATGCTTTTGGTGTGAGGAAAGGTATTAGAGATAGAGATAGTGGGTAAATTGTTGAGCAAAGTATTGGTGGAGTTGTGGGATGGGGATGGTGTCATTTAAACAAGTACCAATATTATGTTGACAAATAATTAATATATTCTAAATTAATTAGGAAAATATGAGATTAAAAGAACATGGTGTGAAGCCGAATATTTCTAAACTCAGACGTCATCTATATATGTTATTAATATAAGATTTGTACATTCATATCAGTTTAAATTGTATATTGTTCATTTTTCTTTCTAATATCATATTCGATGACTGTAATTTTATTATAATCAAATTTTCTGATCAAATTTAGCTTAATGATCAATATCAAAAGATCAATTTGCATTAAATATTTATTTTATAACTTCAGATTTTTAAATTAAAATGTCAGCAATATTACTTAATATATCATTTGTACATGTATCTAATCTTCTAATGAAAAATGATATTTTTAGGTCAACTTAGATATAAACAAAGATTTAAAAAACTCATATGCCAGCACTCCTTACTGTATTATCTATAAATACTTTGTTATGCCGCCAATCATATTTAACGATTAATTTAATTAAAAAAAAATGATGGAAAACATAAAAATAGAGAAAAACAATAGCTAAACCATATGATCTTTGAGTGAGAGTAGGTAGTGAGAACATAGAAATGATAGTAATCTCTGTATTGGAGTTTGTGGGTCAAAGGAAATGGTTGGATTATAATAAAAGAAATGTTTTGAAATAAAGTTGGTTGTGTTTTCTTCAACCCAAGGAAATGCACCTTATTTCGTTTCTTGAAAATGATGATGACCCATCTTATATTTCTATTTTATTTTATATTTCCCATCAACATTTTTTACTCAAATTGCACACCTAGAGATCCACCCTTTTAGTTTTACAACTTTCAAAAAAAATATATTGGAAAATTAAAACCCTAATTCAATGAATTTCCTATTTTTCCCAAATTAAGTAACCCTAACATTGTTCAATTAAGGTCCAATGTAATTTGGCATTTTGGGTATCAGTTGATTTGTTATACCAATCCTACAAGAAAACAAAATTTTAAAGATCGGAATTTTTTTTTATATTTATTCATTTCGGTATAAGTTTAATTGACTAAAGACGAAAATATTATTATCTCTAATCTGTAAAACTTATTTTTATTTTTATTTTTTATGTGTAAAAGATAAATATGATTAAATCTCATCAGCATCTAGATCGAGTAGATCTAGTAGAGTAATTTGGAAATATGAAAAATTAGCAAAAAAGGTACCAACATAATTGAATTTATTTTATATTACATTAGGTTTTGAATCATCTCAGTTTGATTTTGTAACGAATTACATTTGGGACCCTAACCACAAATTCATTATTTTCTTGGGGACAAACAAAAAGGTGGATTCAAAAAGGTTTGAAGGAAGAGCCGAGTAATGTATAATTGTAATGAATTTGAATAAAAATAGGTTGACTTGGCTTCACAAGTTATATGTTGACTCTCTATTACATCCACTAATTCATCATTGCTTACCTACATTAATTTTTTGAACTTTTTTTCAATACCAAAATTCCATTATTATCTCCTGAAAAATCAACAACTTTACATACCCCTTTTCTCATTTTTATTATATCTATTCACTTATGTTTGGTAGGCTAATACAATTTGCAAAATTAAACTAGGTAGAGGGTCAATTGGCTTGCTCATATCTTTACATTGAAGATCAACAAAACCCACAATTTAAGAAAATTAGAGAATAGCATTTGGTTTAGTTGATCAAATCTATTCACATCGTATCCATAACTTAATTAAAATTTGTAATCGGGTGTCATCGTATCATACGTAAAATCAAAGATAAAGAGATTCATAAAAATACGATTTTAGAGTAAAAATTACAGTATTGTCCATATCTTGTATAAACATATTTTTAAAACAGAATAAATGTTTTTATTATCTCGTTCAGTTTCACAAGTTACTAAGTTGGTACGGGTTAAGTGAATGCATAATAGCACATACCACTCCCAAGTAAAAGGACCAATATTATATATATATATATATATATTAACCATCTAAAATCAATAAAAAGATTATACAAAAGAAAATAAAAGAGAGGTATGAATTAGGGAGAAGAAAACAATGAAAAAGAAAGTAATTTGCCGTGCAAGGATGTATTAGTTGTAGTACTCCAAATACAAAGAAAGTGGGACCAAATATAATGACAATTTTTGCTTTGGTTGATGCCATTTCCAAACACTCTCTTTCACATTTTCTTTCATTTATTTTTAACACCCTTCTTGGTTTTTGTGATTATTACCAATACCCAACTTTTCTTTCTTGTAATTTTCAACTATTTATTTCATTTTTCTTTTCCTTTTTTAAATGCTACTTTTCATGAATTTTGAGAGAAAAATTTAAGGGGTAAATTGAGATGTCCGATGAGTAATTTGGTGGTCAAATGTGGTAATTTTTATTTTGAGAACACTTACTAGAATATTTTGAAATTTGATAAACGCTTTGAAAAAAATTTCAAAGTTTTTAGTGTAATCATTTAAAGTTTTAAACGCTATTCAATTAGAATAATCTAGTACAGTATGATTTCATTCAACATATAATTTAATAGTAAAACCGAAAGTTTATAGAATGTTTCACTTTAGATTTAGATATTTTTGAACCTAAGTTATTTAGCATAATACTTGTGCACTCATATATAATTCACCTTTACGGCAAAACAAAAAAAAAAATGTATAAACACAAATTTCTTACGATATTGTGATCAAACTTTGAAAATTCAACCAACCCTTTTTTAGGGTTTCTTTTTCCTTCTCATCTCTCTTAAGTACTATTAATTCAAATTAATTAGTAGGATGAAAAGAACATAAATAGGATCTAGGTTTAATTTAGTTAATTCAATGATAGATGAACAAGTTTGAATATTTCTTTGATTTTATGTACATCCTACTTAAATTTAGTTAATTCATTGATAGATGAACTTTGGTGTAACAAGTTTTGAATATGTCTTATATATATATATAAATAAATCCCTCATTTATAGGTCTACATAAATGATTCAACCAACCATGCAATTAGGAAAAAAATATTGTCATCTCTTTCTGTTTTTTCTAAGATAAGTAATCACAATACAAGGCAAACCTTATTAGTTGTTGAATGAATACTTTGAATCTTCAAATTTAAGTTAAAATTTTCAATCTTTTCTTCTCCCCCTCAAATTCAAATACTTTACCTATCAAATTAATCACTAAAATTATATCATCATTCATTGACTTGTTCACAAAATAAATCACTAAACTTCTATATCATCTATTAATAGGATAATTCATATATAGTATTTCAAATTTAAGTAAAATTCAAACTCTCCCCCTTCAGAAACAAACATTAATTGCAAAATTGTGAAATTGTAAAATTGAAAGTTACTTAGAAGATCACATAAGATGAAATTACAAATTTAGTAGCCATAAGATTAAATTATGTTGATATATTTATATACTATTTTCTGGTGGTATAAAAAAACAAAAGCTGGCAAGAAGTACATGGGTCATGTACAAACAATCCCATTTCACCACTTTTCATGGATTCCCTCTTCCCATTTATTCTTATTTATTTTTTTATTTAAGATGTGTTGAACAATATGAATGAACAAACACAATCACCAACACCCCAATAACTTCTCTCTCTCTCCAAATTTCATGATTCTTCTTCATTAATGGCGGT
>JAYMTB010001118.1:0-11643 GCA_036897585.1 Francoa sonchifolia
AAAATAATTTAATAATGAAAATTAACATTTGGTAGTAAAAATTTGTTTATCGGATTCTCACTATTAAATTTGAAAATTTTTACTAATAATAATGTATATTAACCATTACTAGTAGAGCCCATATGACACAAATGACAACGTGTCATGTGAAACACGAATATCATTTAACAGTTCTAATTAACGAAACTGACGATGAGTATGATATTGAAACGAAAAATGAACTTTAGTTTTAACATTACTGAAAAAATATAGTTTAGATACCTAATTGAATATAATTTATAAAAAAAGTTGAATGAAATCTTATATAAATATGGTTAAAATAAACTAATGGGCAAAATCAATTTGGTAGTTTGTGATGGTGGGTTGGGGAGTGGGGACTATGACATGGGGGTTAAAGAAGGTACATGTATCAACCATAAAGGCATTAATATTTTAAATATTTTTTTTGAAAAAGTGAAATAACAAAATATATTTAAATAAACAATTTGACAAATATTTTATGGTTATGTATCATATGTGGATGATGATTTAGATAGATTCATTAATGGATAGTATATTTAATTCTTTGGACGATATTGTTGTACATAATGCAAATATTTTATTAACAATATAGTTTATAATATTGTCACGTTTCATGCTTTAGAGACGTACTTCCACAATCATGAGATCTTGTAATAATAATATATGGCGGGCGCGTGTTTGAACTGGGGTTTAATATTGTTGCTACATTTTTTTCAATAGTATAAACAGCATGTGTCTTTTACATTAAAGCCAACTGTTACTTTCCTACATATGCATAGTAATAAATTTAATCAGTAATTATAATTAAAATCCGACACAAATTTAATGAACCCAAGAGTTTAAATTAATTGAACCAAGAAATAATTGCAATAAAATTGTTTAACAATGTCCAAGGCGGAAGCCACTTCCTGTAAATATGATGATCTAGAGTTAAAAAAACAAAATGAATTAGAAAAAGTGACGTTAAGTAAGGAAAAAGTTGTGGGAAACAAATGGATTAGTATTAGTAACCAATTAATGATTAACAATGAAAAATTTTAAGAAATGTATATTAAATAATAAATTACAGATCATTTGAATTTGGGTCAATCTAATTTCAACAACCCAAAGTCAATAATAATAGTTTAAATTCGAATTAAATAAATAAAAAGTTACAAAACATTCCAACTCTATCAAAATTAATCATTATAATAAATAAACTCAATTACATTAATAAATAAACCAATCAAATAAAAAACGTGTAAAATTAAAAGTCCTAGTTGTATTAAAGGCTCAACAAAACGACAAAATTCATAACAGATTCATACTTTCTCTCTCCTCCACATACACACACGTGTCCCTCATTCATTCTCTCACTATACATGTGTATATATATAACCCCTCAAATCTCCCACCAAACGCATGATCAATCACCAAAAACCTTCAAGAAATTTGAGTCTTTTGATTCTTTGAAGATGATTCCTGAAATCTCTTGGCCGTCGATGCCGATGCATATGTATCAGACGGCGCCGTGGACAAAATCGGAGGATAAAAAGTTTGAGGAAGCGTTAGTGATGGTGCCGGAAGGATATCCAGAACCAGATCGGTGGATAATTATTGGTGAGAGAATCGGTAAGTCACCGGTGGAGGTTTATCAGCATTATGAGGCGTTGATGTATGATGTTCAGCGGATTGATTCTGGATTAGTTGAATTGCCCTGTTATAGTGAGGATATGGTGCTGCAAAAGGGAAAACAGATTGTGTTTAAATCTAGAGTGAGGAGGGAGGAACCGGTTGGAAGGAAGAAAGGAACTCCGTGGACTAAAGGAGAGCATAAGTAATTGTTTCAATTTTGTTCTGTTTTTTTTTTTAATTTTAAATTTTTGAATTTTTTTAGATAGCTGATTGTGCTTGTTTGCTGAGAAATTGAAGGAAAATTGGAAGTTATATATGCAGTCCACCTGTTTGATGAAATGCCTGAGTGACTAATTTTGTTGTAAAATTGTAATAGGAAATTTCTGTCCGGATTGGAACTGTTTGGGAAGGGAGATTGGAGGAGCATTTCAAGATTTATGGAATCAAGAACACCAACTCAGGTAGCTAGCCATGCCCAGAAGTTCTTCCTTCGCCAGAACGCGGCTATGTCAGCAAAGAAAAGATCGAGCATCCATGACATAACTAAATTCGACGATGACTCGGATTCGGAGACTGATCAGAGAATGATGTCTCAACATGGTGGCGGTGGCAGTAATGGTGGTCCAGTTCAACAATGCGAACCCTCTTTAAACCAATTGGCTTATCAAGGAGGAGGATTTGGGTACAATCAAAAGTATAGTTTTCCCGAACAGATTTAGCTTAGTTAGCATACTGCACAGAAATTTAGTTCTATAGTTGTGTAAGTGAGTTATAGATAAATTTACTGTTCGATGTTAAGTAAAGTTTAAAGGGTATAGTTTGTGTTTTAGTCAAACCAAAACTACATCTTGAAACAGTTTAGATTATAGGATGAATTTTTCATATGAACTGTTTACATTTTGTTATATACCATACTTCATAAAATGGATCAATCTGTTATTTTGGTTTGTGTGGATATAAATTACGTGCGCAATTAGGCTCTATAATTAAAGATTAGTAGGGATAATATCGCGCTGTATTGAGGCAGTTTCGTTCAAACCCTTCGCCCTGTTACGCAAAACCAGACCCTTTTTCCCGCCCCAAAATTCATGCGAGACAAATATTTTGATACCATCTCCGCCCTACCCGTGGATTATCGCTGAAAGTGGTGATTCATTCAGTTGGAAAGTAGTAAATTTGCAACTCAAAGTGTGTTATTTTGACAAGTACCACTTGAGCATACATCTATTTCCGGGATTAGTAGATAATGGAGAGTGGGGACTAAGACATTGGTACATGATTCAACCATAAATTAACTAATATTTTATAATTTTATTAAGTAAAATAATGTATAAATACATATGAATAAATAATTAAAAGCTTAAGTATAATATTGATCTCCAAACTAATACTCAAATAACAAAACATGTTTCAAACTTCTTTTTGTAATATTTTATCCCCCAAATTCCTATACCGTCTCAACTTTAATCTTTTCGTTAAGACCATCGTTAGTCTTCCATACCACGTGGTCGCATGAATCCCTTACCTATTTTGTTAATTATTATTATTTTTCTTTTAATTTTAATTTTTCTTTTTCTTGGTTTTTTTTTTTCATCATCATCTGCACTCGTGAACCTAAACCGTACCTCCTGCGGCATTTCCATGACCAACTCGAAATAACTAGAAAAATCTATTCGGAATGAAACCAAACTAACTCATTTTAAGGAACCTCCAACTCTCTTTTAACATTTCATATATTATACAAAAATTCCAAAACTCTAATTCCCAAACCAACCAAAATCCTAATTCCCAAATTATACAAAATCTACATTCAGCATTCTCTGGTCCTCCTTTGTTTTCATACATCTTTTTCTTGAACTAGGTTGTGTAGATCTTTTCGATTGTCTATTTCTATTTCCAAATTTCATGGCTAACGATGAAATAACCATTGATGGCGGCAGAAGGAGAGAAGGGTAGATAAAAGGGGAATGAGAAAGGGAGGGAAATGAGACGTGTCATGAAAATGGAAAGGGAAGTGATACATGACGGAATCTTTTATTGGTTGGAAGGCTCATATTGTAATTGAAAGAGAGATAGTATTTAATTTTTGGTTTTTTATGAGAAAAAAGAAAAGAAAAACAAGATAGATAAATTGACTCGTGACTAAAAATAATGTAAAAATTGAGCCGTAGATAACTAACGGTAATTAATGGACGATTTTAACAAAAAAACAAAAATTGAGTTGGAATAGAAATTTGGAAGTTAAGACATTACATAAAATAATTTGAGAGTATTTTGTTATTTCAATATTAGTTTGAGAAACAATATTATAACTAAACCTAAAAATAATAATAATATATGATAATTAATTATGGATAGTTATTTAATGCTTTGGAGAGTACTTTTACCTTAAAATTGAAGTGTCTAAACAAATAAAAGGATAGAAATTGTCCAAGTTTAAACTTTTCACACACAATTATCACTGTATTATTAACTTAGGGTTTTAATTTGATGGTGGTTTATTTGAATTAGTTATTAAATAAATTTATGCACAGGAAATGAAATTTGAAAATTAAAAATAAACATGACTATAATGTTTCATTAAAAAGTTGAATTTGAATTCTTTGACTTTGAAAACAGATATTATTATACATAAATTGTATTTTTATATATTAATTGTTTAGAGATAAAAATAAAAAGAATAAATAAATGAAGGAATCAAATTTTAAACTCCTTTTTGTAAAATATCTGGAGAAAACAACGCAAATTGTAACAGATTTACGTCTTTCTCTCACCTCCACGCACATACACGTGGCACTCTCCCTCTCTAGTATATGTATATATATATATTAAACCTCTCAAATTTGCCACCAAAAACTTTCAAAATCATGTTTCCCCAGCAGTCATGGCCTCCCACGGCGCTAACTACGACAGGAGTACCAACGATTGGGATACCCACGAGTTTGGATCAGCTTTTGATGGAGAGTATGCATGATATTGGGTTGATTACGTCGGGATCAGCTGGTGAAGAGGTTTTTGATAGCCAAAATCCTGTTGAGGTTGAAGCTAGGGTTAGAATTGAGGAACCAGTTGTTGAAAATAAAGTAATTCGTTGGAGAGAAGAGGAACAGAAGTAAGTACTTCTATTTTACTATGTGCTAATTTATGATTCACCTTCAAATTAGGTAGTTAGAAGGAGTGATTATCAGCGGAGTTGCTATTTTTTATTTATCAATTTGTGTGTGACTAATTTTTGTTGTCAAATTGTAATAGGAAATTTCTGTTTGGACTGCTAATGTTTGGGAAGGGAAATTGGAGGAGCATTGCAAGATATATGGTATCAAGAACCCCAACTCAGGTAGCTAGCCATGCCCAAAAGTTCTTCCAACGCCAAAACGCCAAGGAAAAGAAAAGATGGAGCATCCATGACATAACCCTTTCCCAAGATGACTACTGGAACTTGATGTTTGAACTGACACTAATACCTCAAGCTCAACATTGTTGCCACAATGACTCTGAATACGGTGGCGGTGGTCCACCACCAGCGCAACAATCTCCAAACCAATGTGTTAATCTGGAAGGAGAATTAGGGTATAATCAAAACTACATGTCTCAAAACCAATTGGCTTATCATAAAGACGAATTTGGTGCTTCAGTTCAACAGGAGCTACCACCACCACTAGTGCAACACTATCCAAACCAATTAGCTTCTCAAGTAGGACAACTCGGGTACATACCAAACTATATGTCTTCAAACCAATGGGCTTATCAAGAAGGCCAGTATGGTGGTTCAGTTCAACAACACCCCCTGCCGCCACCGCCACTAGTGCAACAATCTCCAAACCTACTGGCTTATCAAGTTGGAGAATTAGGGTATAATCCAAACTATGTGCCTCCAAACTGCCACCACCACTACTTAGAAAACTATATGACCGTTCAGCCATATAATCAAGAATGCAGATTCTGATAAGATCCTAATTTTATTTTTTTATCAATAGGTGTCTGTCTTTCTCATAGTTATATAGCATTCTTTTAGTTAGGTATTTACTTCATTTTTTTCATCAAAATGTGAAGTAAAGTTCAAAGGATATAAAATTCTCATTCCCAAATTACTTCTAGCAGTAAATTGGTGGTGGGAATAGTGCTAGATTCTAGCAAAATTTTTGTTATCCATATAATTTTTATTTTTTATTATATATTTATAGTTTTTCATTTTAACCATGTAAATTACTTCATGAAATGGATCAATCTATAATGAGTAGATTTCGGTCACCTTCATTTGAGGGAGAAAATAATACAAGAGGTTCGAACTCGGATCTTGTGTTTTGATAATATATCAATTAATCACTTGTTCTACAAAAATTAATTTGATCTCGATTTAAAATATGAACAAACTTAGTCTAACTTTAGTTGGACATATTCAAAATTTCCACAAAATACAATGCTCGAAAGATCAAATAAAAATTCTAGTAATAAATGTTTGATCTCATTACCTAAAGATATGATATTTCATAATATATGAGTAGCAAGTATCCTAAAAACAGGGAGAAAATTATAATAGAATTTACAATTATGTTTTTAAATGATAATTTCGTATATTTTCCTTGGGCCCACTCTCGAAAAAATAGTGGATAGAATTGTTTATTTAAGTAATTTATGTACAATCACGTTTTGCATATTAATCAAATTTCAAGATTTAAAAAAAAATATAAATAAAACAAACAAATTCGAAATAAGACAACATTCAAAAATAAAATTGGTTTGAATTTTTTTTTTTACAATTATCAAAAACAAATAGATTTTTATAATGAACAAATTTTTTCATAACAACCTTTAAAAGATAATAAAATATTAAATCCCCCCATAATCTTAGATTTAAATCTATTTGGAGTCACTCTAATTTCAATAATCCACATATACGTATATGTGCATATGCATATGTAAAACTCTCCAATACCGGATTTGTACTTTATACGCATAGATGAAGGAGTGCAGAGGAACACGAGTAAGTACTTAACCTTTGTTTGATGAAATGTTTGAGAGTTATTTTTGTTACAGGAAGGGGCATTGGAGGGCATTTCAAGATATATTGAAACAAGAACACCAGCTCAGCTCAGCCATGCTCAAAATTACTTCAATCGCCTGAACGCGAAAGAGTCAAAAAAGAAAAGATCAAGTATCCATGACAAAACTGTTGCCCGTGATGACTTGGAGTTGCAACTTAATCAGACAATATTGCCTCAATCTCAACATGCTGGCGGTGATTCGGAGCTTTATAAGTTACTGATGTCTGAAGATGGCGGCAATGGCAGCCGCATTGGTGGTTCAGTTCAACAGCTTCCACCATCACCACAAGGCGGAATCGGGTATTATAATCAAAACTATATCTTTTGAGTATTAGAATTAGCTTAGTGTTAGGTCACTTAGAAATTTAGTTACATAGAATCCTCAGTTGGTTATAATCTTGAACAGAAGTTTAGAGGGTATATCTAGGTACCAAAATTATTTCTAGGAGTAAATTGATGGTGAGATTTGTGTTTAATTTTAATAAATCTTGCATTATCATATATCAATGAAAATAATTTGGAATCCGATAATAATTTTTCTTTTCAACTATTTAACATTACGAAGATCAATTGTGGTACTGACATAATCAATCCCGAAAGTTGAAAGAGCTATTACAACAGTACTACTTTCAAGCTTCAATGTCATTGAATATTGATTTCGGGTTTTCAGGTCCTAAGAACTCAATGATATATATACACAAGCACACTAGCATGTATATACAATACAGAGACCATAAATGTAGTTAAGAGAACTGTGTAAAAGTAAAATCGTAATGCTTACCTCAAGATGATTAATATGATCGGTAATCCAAGTATAAAGTATAGACCAAAACTATGAACTATGGTCATTTCGAGGGACAGATTTCAAAGAAAAAGAGGATAGAATTTACTTTTTAAGAGATACGAAACATGCACATTGTAGTTTATGCAAAGAGTCTTGACAAGAGTTAAAAGTGATTTACATTTATTCGTCAACATCTCTTCCAAAGCAAAAGCTCAAACAACTACGAGAGATGATCATTTCAGACTTCAGTG
This sequence comes from Francoa sonchifolia, assembly GCA_036897585.1. NCBI lineage: Eukaryota > Viridiplantae > Streptophyta > Magnoliopsida > Geraniales > Francoaceae > Francoa > Francoa sonchifolia. Next base: position 7,716 of record JAYMTB010001118.1, read on the forward strand.
TTTGCTTGATGTCTGCAAGATAAACAGAAAAGCAAAATTTAAGGAAATGTAGGAAGAAATATAGCAAAATGTAGTATGAAATCAAATGTAAGCAAAACTTGTTCATTGCAGATCATGATGGAAAATCTTAAGAAATCCTTGTGTCACAAGCAAAACAAAGAAGCATTCTATATATAGTAAAGCTATTTGCCTGACTAAAAAATTAAACCCAGCATATGAGAATCATTCGTCCAGTCCTCTTCATGATGTTAGGAAAGAAGTTTGGCTCTAAACAATTCTATATTGGGTAACAGCAGTTTCAGTTTGGTCTAACTTCTAAGTAAAATCCTTATGAACAGATGTTGCAAATGCATTTGTGTAAAAGCAAGTTAGTTCATCAATGGACAGAAGAGTTTTGGGTAACAACAATTCATTTCACAATGGCTTTCTTTATACATTGACTAAGAGTTATATATCATGTCTATGCATTTATATTAAAGATACACATATATGATTGCAGAGTTCATCACTAGAGTCCTGAATGCATGAATTGAAATCAAGCTTTAGCGTTAGCATAGGTTTTTCAAATAAACGTGATACAAACACCCAATAGATCCACACAACGTGTGGCTTAGCCGGGAAACAAAAGTTGAGGATGAGACAACTAATTACCTATCTTTTTTTCATAACGAACTATTTAGTGAGCAATGGTCACAGTACGAAACATGGCATTCAACACAAAGGCATTCCCATTAGACACTTGGGCAAAAAAAAGTAGACACCAAGAAACATTGCTTTGACATCCCCAGAAGCAGAGACATTTTGACAAAACAACTATGAACAATATTTGCAAAGAACTTCCGAATATGTTTGTGGTGCATTTTCCTGTCCTCTTGTGACTCAGAACAGATCACAGAAAATGATTTCCAGAGTATCAAAGAATCAGATCAGACGTTTCTATACATAGCTAGCTATCTAGAGAGGGCCCTTCAAAGTTATCCACTTAGTCAAAAACCTTCTATGCTCCATGTCATAAACACAACTCTAATGCCTTGAGCTTTACTATCCATTTAAGGAGCAAACCAAACACTAATACCATGCATAATACACTATTTGAATGTTATACTGGAAAGTTTTAGGAGTTTCAAAAAAATACAACAAAAGCAAAAATAAAGCAGAAAGCCTAATGAGTAGTACCTTGTCAGCATTCTCTTTTTCCTTCTCAGCCTTTTCCTTCTCAGCCTTTTCCTTCTCAGCCTTTTCTTTCTCGGCCTTCAGCTTCAGTTTCTCCTTCCTCTCCCTCTCCATTTTCTACACAGGAAAAATCGATATATTAAGTATATTAGCCACACTATTTAGCTGCAGAAAAATCAATAAGAAAACAAAATTAGATAAAATGAATGAACTACCTCAGTTCAGTTCATTTTCTATTTTTCAAGCTTAGGACATACTAACAAAAAATCAAACTATTATCCTCTACATTTCTAAGCATAGTTTCTACAACAAAGGATATCACTACAGCTACAGAAAGCCAAATCTACCAAAGAGAACAAAACAGCATAAACGTTAATTAACCGTCTCTATTTCTTCCGATCGCCAAATGAGAAACACGTAAATTTCTCTTCCTTTCGTTTTCTCAGCAACCAAACAAGAATCCAGAGAAAATGAAAGAATAAAAAAAAAACCTGGATATAGACGTTCTCAGCAGCACGTTCCTCCTCGCCCAGAACCTTTCCCTTGCCATCACTGAACAACCGAGTTCCTCCCCTAGCTGACTCCATGAACCGACTCGTCGAGACTCGTTTCACAACGGATCTCATCGCCATTGCTGTTAGGTTTCGTCTTTTCGTCGTTATCTCTTAATCACAGTGATCAACGGTGATTAAGTGAAACGCCTCGTATGTTCTATTTTACAATTTAATTACACTTTTATCCTTATATAAAATTGCCAATTTAATTTAGTAAACACAAACTATTTTAAATAACTTAATTATTGTTTTGATCAAGATTTCCCCAAATATATATTTATTTTTGATTAAATAATAATTGCTTATAAAACAATTGTGTCATAATACCAAAGATATTTAACAATTGTGTGTTTTAAAATAAGATATAATTTGGAAAATAATTATATTGGGAGAGATTTTAAAAGAGGAGGGTATTTTTGTCAAATAACCTAATATGGGCTAACTCAATTTGGGCCGGGCCGAACTATCGGGCCCAATACTGTGTCATGCGGGGTCTACTTTTTTCATTCATAGAACACAATATTCGACGATAAACCAACGAGAGGAGATGGCAGTTAGGGTTACCGATTGGTTGCCGACGAGATAATTCCAGGTAGAGAGAAGGCCGATTCGTTGATTTCTTTGTTTCTAATTTCAAAGCAGATATCGGCATCGGAGTTGCTGTGAAGGCAGAAAATGTATCATCCAACCAGAGGCGGTGTTCGCGGTGGTCGAGATCGTAAGTAGTTTAGCTGTAGATTTGTGTTCATGTATGCTTTTGTTGGATGAAATCTTTGTCTGTTGATATATGATATATGTGTATGCTTGCACACTTAATTTGTTAGGGTTTCTGTTGTTCCAAAATCTAGATCTGAAGAACCCTTTTGTTTGGAAGGAAATTAGTTTTGCGGAGAATTTACTTAGGAACGAATGAAAATTGTGGTGTCTGTTGATTGCTTTTCCGTATTTAACTCAACAGGATTTGGAGTTTTTAAGGTTGATGCTATGTAGCAAGTTGTAATCAAGATCAATTAGGTAAATTAAAAGAAAAATGTTTTTGTGTGGAAAAAAGATAATAGAAGAAGACTGTCTACTTTAATAGTAAGAAGAAAACAAACATGTAAATTGTTTGTCAGATTAGTTTGCTAGATTGTGTGATTCAAGTTAGTTGTATGAACATTACATAGCAAAAGTAATGAGTGTATAAGTTCTAATTAGCAATTACAATATTAGCTATGTTGATTTATGCAGTCTTATTAATTTATGGAAAATTTTATGTGATAAATTGTAACTCTTTATTAATCACTAAATGCATGTAATGTGCAGAATTTAGTTGGGATGATGTGAAGGTTGATAAACACCGAGAGAACTATCTTGGTCATAGTATCAAGGCCCCTGTTGGAAGATGGCAGAAAGGTATTATTATTTCTCTGTTTAGTGTTTATCATGAAACATCCAAATTTTCTAACAGTAGGCGATCATATCTTCGTAGCTGCTGATGTTGGATGTTGTGTCCTATGTTGCTACCCTGAGGTCATTGATTTGGCTTTTGCTTATATACCTTTGCAAAAACTATAATAGTGCCCCTATCAACTAAACTTTCAATGCTGTTAGCTCCCTTCCCGGTTGATAATTTGTTAATGAATACCCTTTCAATAAAGTATTACTGAATATTAAATTTGTTGACTTATCCCTGTAAAAAGAAAGCCAGCTTCGTAAGAGATTGTGTATTACCATGGCTTTTACCCTCTTAGTTTTTGCAGCTAAATATGTGAAACAGTTATTGTTTTTAAGTGCATATATATTTGGACATCTATAATATAAAAGGTATCCAATGTTTTATTTTAGGGGATTTTCATGATTAACAGCACCCAAGTATATGAAATGTGATCTTCATACTTTTCTATGAATCACCGATTGAGGATTATCCCTGTGAAATTGAGATGGATGTTTTCTCATCATGTCTCTGGGCATGATATTTTCTAATTTGCATGATACCTATTTTTTTTTTTTGAGAACGTGTCCATTCTTTTGTTGCCGCCGTCAGTGCAACTTAGTTTCTAGTCCAATTAATGTATTACAAATCATGACGTATTTACTAACCTTAGAGATGTTATTACGAAATTGTATATAACAAGTGCCTCAACTGATTATTCTCTTACTTTTTCAGGGAAAGATCTACACTGGTATTCTAGGGACAAAAAATCACAGATGTCAGATAT
>JAYMTB010001119.1:0-11639 GCA_036897585.1 Francoa sonchifolia
CAGTCAAAGTGTTGTGCACTTAACGAAGAATCAAAGCTTCCATGAAAAGACCAAGCACATTGACATTAGATTTCATTGTATTCGAGATCTAATTTCAAATGGTCAAGTGATTGTGAAGAAGATTCATACATATGACAACCCAGGGGATATGATCACTAAGGTTGTTACTACAATCAAGTTCAACAAGTGTTTGGATTTGATTCGAGTAATGGAATGAAATCCTGGTTGATGGAACAAGTCCTCAAGTGTTCTCAAGTTGGTCCAAGGTGGAGAATTGGTCCAAATTGAGCTTGAGTAAGAAAGCATCAAAGAAAACAACAAGGGAAGACTGAATGGGCAGCGCCGCGGCACCATGTTTTGGGCACTGTGGTGCCACAGTGGTTGAGCACCAAGCGCCTAGGCGCCCATACAGGGCGCCTCAGCGCCACTGTCTCAGCTATAACGGCTGAGTGCAGGCGTCCATCTAGGGCGCCGAGGTGCACAGTCTGTTTTTTTTCAATTTCTTAGGTTTGTTATTTTTGTTATTCTTTAGGTGATGTTATGGTCTATAAATACCACATCTTGTAAATAGAATAGGAGCATCTTTGAGATCTTTTGCACAAGATTTAAAAGGCTTTCTTAGAGGATTCATGAACAATCTTGGAGTCCTTGTATCTTTCATTTGAATACAAAAGATGTTCATCTCTTGTCTTTCCTTACATTTTCTTATATTTCTTTCATTATCGCTTCTGCGGGTGCGTGTGTGATTGTATTGTTGTACTGATTTGTCGCATGACAATTATGCATTGTTACGGGTACCTTTTTGATGAATGATTAGATTATTGGATAAAATACTTATTTTCTACTTCTACTTCCTAACCTCCACTTGTGTATCTGTCATCCCTTAATTCTTGCTTTTCTACATGTTCTATCTTATCTCTTCTATCTCTCATCCTTATTTTTCTCAAATCTCACAAGAGTAATCTTGTAGGCGTCACATTCTACGTCACTTGATATATTAAGTAATCAGTGATTTATTTGACTTGCTTAATTCTTTAGTATCTGTAATCCAGTTAAGTTATTCGATATTGAGGAGAAAAGATAATACAAATTTGGGTGTAAAAACTTGGTTTGAGGAAGAATTTCCTTTTCTAATTAAGCTTAATATTGCATGAATCGTGTATAAGTATTTTAAGTTTGAGGAGGCGAAAGTGTTAAAAAGAATGAAAGAGATGGAAACTTATCTCAGTACAGAAAAAGACACCTGCATAGAGGAACATCCCAAAGGTCTGAGTTTCCTTTATTATTTGAATTATCTAAGGACATCTTCCAGCTTCCTGAACTCAAGATTGAAATCATTATCTTCTCCCTCAAATTCATATTTTTCTTTAACTTTGAACTGTCATTTTAAAAGCACGTGTTCTTATGTGCAGATTTGGTAACCAAACAGGCTTACTGGATTCCAAAATTCACAAACTCACTTTATTTGACATGTTAAAAAATTATATCCTTAACAAACTATAATCAATGGGCATTAGAATGATATCAAACTTCTTTGAGGTTAGAGTTGTGCTAGATATATATAAGGACGGTTGGGGTAACTTTGTTGGTGGGGCTGATTTGATTACTGTTATATGAATTAATGCCTCTAGAGCTTTGAATACTGAAGCTTATATAACGATTTGATTATATTTTCTCACTATTTAGCATATATCGTTAAATTTTGATATCAATATCTTGAACCGAGGTTGTGTCTTCCCCATAAATAAAGGATTAATGCGACTTGATCTTTCAATTGAAAAAATGGAAAGCAATCTAGGACATGATGACATGGATTCTATGGAAGTAAATGGTGTCATCTAGGTCATAGATAGGCCTTCATGACATTGGTTCTATGGAAGAAATTTGTGTCTTTAAGCTTGTTTATTTTGAGTTTTGGGGTTTTGTAACGGTTAAAAATAGTCCTTATTTTGGAGAAAAGGGGCTACACTTCCAAGATGAATGGAAAATGCTTATAATTTGTAGGATGGCTCTTCACTTATCTTCCTCAATCTTCTTCGCTGCCCTTGTTATTCAATTCTCCTACTTTCCCTCTCAATATATCCTAATTGTTTAGTTTCTCTGTTCTTCCTTATTATGATTACTTTATAGAACTCGTTCATAATTTAAATAGGCAACCTACTAGGGGTTTATTCATTATTCCTCTATAATATCATATCCATAATGCTTTGGTGCCGGATGTACTATAGTTGAAAGATAAGGATATAGAGCGCATACATTAGACCTTTTGGCTACAACTGAAACTTATTTTATGCTTTCCATAGATCTTTAAGTGTAAGAAACAAGCATCCACAAGAATAAAGATAAGGAAAAGGAAAGAAAATAAGATATTAGTGTCGAAATAACCGTTTCGTTTATGAGAACCACACATCTACAATTCTTTATATGCTGATTGTAGGATAAACATTAAATGATGGGTATTCAATCTGTGGCTTCATAAATTTGTTTTTTGTATGTGAGATAAAAAAATAATATCGTAATGGACCTATTTATCTTACCTAGCCAAAGAAGAGCTTCTGCATTCTTTGGAGAAGGATATGTCAACATTTAGCGAAGCCGTTGACGAATTATTTCTCACTACCTTCAACATCATTGAGGATATTGTGACAGATGCTATCAACAAAATTTGTGGTTTCACAGGTAAAGCTGATAATTTTAATTTGTACTGTTGTGAATCACACCTTTAGGACTCACCATACATTTGACTGCTATTATGGCAAAAAGTTTGCTTTCTTTTGGTTAGAGTAATTTCTGAACTTGTCTTTGTGCTACTTGTATTAATTTATTATGTTTAATACAAAGGCTGTCACAAGTAATTTCTAAGGCAATCCTCCTTTTAGTTACAACCTTATCTTGCAACTTATTGCCTGTTCTTCATATGTCATATCGCAAAGGTTTATTGGCTAACAAAGGTGCAGACTCCTAAGTTGAACATTTGATCTGTATGATTAGTCTTCTAACTAGTAATAGAAGACCAAAAACTTTTCCTAGTTTGTGATTGCTTTGAGCTTCCCTGCGAACTCTTCTATCTATAGCTCCATATGAGCTGGCGAATGTATGTCTGATCAAACAGGCTGATGCATGGCTGGAAAAATATTACTCTTTTTTCTGGCCAAGAAGCATTTGGCTGGAATGTTTGGCCATGAATCTAGCCATGGCCTACAGCTTTCCTCTTGTTCATTTCCTAGGAGCAGCCAGCGACACAAACTGACATAATTATACAGCTAACTCAAGTAGTTTACTGCAGCCCAATATAGCAAATTGCTAAGACATCTTAGTGTAGAGTGATTAGGATTTTTCTTCTATATTTATTCTGGAGTTCTTGTTTCTTATATTAATTTTTAGGCTCGACCTCTTCATGTTTAACTTAAAAAAAGTAGTTTGCAAGTTATTGCTTCCTGGTGTAGCTAGTTCTACTTACATACGAAATAAGCTCCACTATAGATGATTTGCTATTGTAAGTTTGTGTCAATTTGGTGGTTAAGCATGTTTGTAAGAGTACTGCTTAACTGCAATGTCTCTTTTCCTGCCAACTTCACTTTCTGATTTATGTGTTAACTCTCTCTAACTTTATCTCCTAAATTACCTTCTACTTTTTCTTAGGGTTTGAGGCTGAATCTAAACTTTGTCTTATGAAACTTAAATTTTAGGAGCAAGAGTTGTGTTTTGGGATCTAAGAGACACTTTCCTCTTTGGCTTATACCGTGGTAATGTTAAAGGTGCGCGCATGGACAGTGTTCTTCTGCATGTTGATACGGTAAGATATCAAAGTAAATTACTTATCGCTAACTGTTTTCACTCTCCCAAGTTAAATCACTTAGAACATATAAGTTTGGAACTTTGTCTTTTTTGCGATCAACATGTGAGTAGATTATATTAATCTAAGAGTCATTAATTGGTAGGTACTTGATCATATATGTGGTCTGATTGACGATTCTCTGAGAGACCTTGTAGTTTTGAGCATCTATCGAGCATTACTGGTATGATCCCATCCTCTTTATGTAATCAGTGAAGGCTACTTTAATTGTTGGTTGAACTCTGTATGCTTTGGTTGTTTAGGAAGGCTATGCTTGGGTATTGTTGGATGGAGGTCCTTCTCGTGCATTTTTTGATTCAGATATCATGATGATGGAGGATGATCTTAGCATGTTGAAGGTTCGTCTCTTTTTCTCTATGTCAAGCAATCACTTGCTCTAAAAGCTCAAGCTTGTAGAATGAGGCACATTAATGTATATTAACACTTCCCCTCACGTGCAAGCCAAAATAATGTCGGCTTGAAACGTGAACCAATATCAAGCCTTACTTTGAGGCTGGTCACAGCAAACAAAATGCTCGACAAATTGAGGAGAAATTTCCGCATTAGAGGTTTGAATTCAGGACCTTATGCTTTGATACCATATCAAGCAACCACTTGCTCTAAAAGCTAAAACTTGTAGAGTGAGGCACATAAATGTATACTAACACTCTACTTAAGTAGCAAGGCAAGAACAACCCTTTCCGAACATCAATTTAATTAAAGGCAAACCTTTATACACGTTCGTTATATAATGTGCATGACTAAGCTAATGTATACCGTGCTTATTCATGTTTGAATTGTTGAATATTCTAATCTTTACAAACTTACTTGATTTTTTTGGTTAGAAGTCTACTTAGCATTGTTGCATGAGCTATTCAATTTGTAAATTTAATGCTGTTTAACTGTTTTAAATTTCTGGAAGTATGAAGTTTTCAAGGTTCCTTTTTCCCCTTTCTAAATTTTGTACTATCCCTCTGAAACTTTAAGGCCTAATGCAATTTTGTAATAAAAGACATTACTATGTAGTTTTTACGTGTTATTTTTTTTGTTTTCTTTCATACTAAATATTAGAAAACTGTAACTCAGATACTTTTCTGTTAAGATGGCGACCCATGTACGTAGTGGTTAAAATAAGTAAAGCACTTCTCTCTCGCATAGGTATTTTAGAATTCAAAGTGTTTAGTAAGTTATTTAATTCTATATTAGAAGGTTATTTTTCTGCCAAATGTTTGTCATTCTATATGTGTATGCACTTCAAGAGGAAAATTAGTGATCATATAATGGCCAAATTGTTACTAAGGTGTCATCGTTCTTGTGGCTTCCATATTTTTTCTTTCTCTAGTTAGATGAAATCAACAGATATTCACTTACTTCAGTATAATTCCGGTCACTAATTATATATCAGTTTTCCAACTAATTTATGTAAACTTGATTTTTGTTATCAATTTTCTATAATTTATTGCTTTTTAATACATCATGCTGCTCTATTCTCTAGGAGTTTTTTGTAGCTGACGGAGAAGGGCTTCCTCGTTCAATAATCCAGCAAGAAGCCAAATTTGCTGAACTGATACTAAGTTTGTTTTCTCTTGAGGTATGATTGCTTGTGTTGTCATTTATCTATGAACAAATTCTAATAGAACTGCAGTATGATGTTTTCTCTTTTACCAGACCGAAATTGTTATTCAAATGTTGATGAATGCAAGTGAGAACATTCCAACACGACTAAACTCACATAAGCATGGTCAGATGGAAGATGCTCACACTTTAATACGAGTCTTATGCCACAAGAAAGATAGAGAAGCCTCTAAGTTCTTAAAAAGGCAATATCATCTCCCCACATGTTCAGGTATTATTTTTGCTTTCAATGTGACCTCATCAATTATAATATTTGCTACTGGTTCATAAACAATTGCAGTTTTTTAGAAAAAAATTAATATTTTTTCGGGTCACACAAAGAGGCTAAGACCTCACTTTGAAACCCCAAATACCCTCCATTCCGCTCCAAAAATTTGAACCTTGACCTATTTTAAAAGTAATTTTTTATTTTTGACTGCCCGAGAATGTATATAAAATAAGTCATTATGAGATTTTGCAAAACAATTTCGGAAGTTATTTTTATAAGTCATTTAGTCTAAGTTGTGTTTGGGACGAATAATTTTCTTTTTTTTTTTAAAAACTTTTTCACGATGTTAACATATAAATTAAGTTTTGATTATTTAAATTGATAGAATAATCACATTTTTCTGATAAAAATAGTATAAACTATTATGTGCAAATGAATGCACTAAGGACCTCATCAAAAAATAACTCTATCTTAAAATACAAAAACTAACTTAAATTTTTAATAATTCATTGAATCAATGATAACACAAAATTAAAATTTAAAATTTTAAAATTTTTTCTAGTTGTTGGCATATTAAGTTGTGTTTGAAACTTGTCTTTCTTCAATTTTGTAAGAAAAAAAAAATATAAATGATTTTTATTTTTATGTTGTAATTGTTTTTTTGGTTTTTGTCTCTCATTAAAACTCAAATAGATTTTCCGGTTTTCTTAGAAGTCCTAAGTTAAAAATTTTAACTTTTGACTTGTTTCCATTTTTTTTTTTTTACTTCTAAACTCTCAAAATAACTTGGAACTTTTTCGGAAAGTCGATTTAATAGTCATACCAAACACAACTTAAAAATTTTAACTTTTCAAAAGTCTTAAGTCTGTTATTTGTTTTCTAAAGTAATGTCAAACGGGCCTAAGCATCTTAAGGGCGTTGACAATGGCATTAGAAATTACGAAAAGGCGAGAAATACAAACTAGGATATAAACTAGGTAATGTTTCAATCTGGTTTTGGTAATGAAAATGTACTATATACAAACAAGATATGAACGCTTCCACCCTAAATCACATGGAAAATAGGAGGGGTGGGGTGTAGTTCTTCACATTCTGACCGAAGCCCTCATGCCTACTCTTTCATTAATGGAGAGGGCATAAAATGTTTACTTCAAGTACAAAATCAAAACCTGTTTCATGCTGCTAATCAGACTGGTTTTGCCTGGGTCTCTCTCAAGGAACAAAATTTCGTTTCGTGGGGGTGTTTCAACAAGTTGTAAATGTTTCGAGAAACCAAAAATGTAGAAATATTGTTATAATAAGTAATTAAGGTGTAATGTTGCTAGATTAATTTAGAAATTTAATATGATTAAACAATAATTGAATTTGAACTCCAAATAGTTGAAATCTTAGGGTTTTTCGATGCATTATGTACTAGATATTTCGAAATTTCACGAAATATCATGGAAACATTTGAAATTTAACCTAAAATTATAAAAACTCTCAAAATTTTATGAAATAAAAGTAAAATAAAATTCTTAGTGAGTTTCTTTTTGCACACTAAGTTTTGTTTCACAAACTTAAAAACAAGAAATATTTCAAGAAATTTCGAAAAATTTGGGGAAACTTGAGGAAATTTAGTTCGTTGATCTCTATGATTAACGTATATTGTCAAAACTATATTTCCATAAATATTGTGGACTGGAGCAGGTTTTCCCACATAACACTGTAATTTAAGGGGAAATAAAAACATAAATATGATCACCGGGTTGGAGATTACTCCCATCAATTTTATGGGAATATTTTTTCAACAGTGAATTCATTTTGGATTGCTGGTTTGAGATGAAAAATGAACAAGATTTGGATTGATAGACAATGGTGTGTTTCTAGGAGCATACGTAGGATGTCAAGTTGGACTGGTCTCACTATGCTTTTTAATAAATGTCAGCTCAAACTGTCTCTAGGACTGGACCAATTTCAACGTGTAAAGTACCAACTTGAAGAGTTTGGTAACTCTTACATTTTCTTGAAAAGAAATTCAATTGAAGTCTTGTTCAAGAATGGGTCCTATTTTTTTTTTTTTTTTGCCAAAGTCAAAATCTTCAAACTCAGCATAACCCCATAATACAACAATAAGAAATTATTAAAGCATGGCTCATACAATATGTTCAAATAAATTTCTCTTAAATTTTCTTCTACATACTATTCAATTTTAAACGGTATTATCAAAATACGTCACGTATTTTTTTTTTTTTGGCTAAATATGACAATTACACAAAACCGATCATATAAAAAGCTAAAGAAAGTAGCCAGAGTTGCATTTCTTCTCTATTGAAGAGAAAAAGAGAAGCAAAAGTAAAGCAGCTGAGCAGTAAAATGCAAGAATATCTGCCCAAGAAGATTCTGAAAGAGTTTTTTTGTTTTTTATGTTAAAATCCCAATTTTGGGTCCTATTTGTTTGTTGGCTTAGATCAAAATCTTGGCTGATCGCATGAGGGATATTACTATGACCAATTTGCAATAATATAGGTTAACCAAAATTTAATTTGCAATTGTTGCTAAAATTCAATTTGCAATTGTTGAAAATGTGGAATCTGATTGTTCGACCTGTATGGTTCATGAAGGGTAGTTTAGTAATTTAATGTTGCAATAATCTATATAAAGGTTTTTTTTTATGTATTGTAACCTAATTCCAATCAATATTCAAACCGTGAACGTAGGCATATTGTCGAACCACATAAATCTATGTTCTTAATTTTTCCGTTTATATATCATTTTCTAACAACTGGTATCTAATAGTGGGCAAATTGTTATAGTTTTTCAATACCTTTTTACGCTTATTATGTTTTTGATTCTCGATATTTTAGTATTTAATTTATGTTTTTATTAAAAGTAATGAAGAATTGGTTAATTGGGCGGCAATTTGGGAAATTTGCCCATCCGACAACAAATAAGGAAACAAAATATTTTTTTCGACAATTTCGGAAATTTAGGTTTTTGGAAATCTGTGAACCAAAATTTGGGATGTTACCCTGGACCTATAAATATACATACTGTAACACAAATTAGGGAGATTCGAATTGGAGAAAACCTTGAAGACGGCTGAATTGAAGATTTGAGAAATCGAAAAAGGAAGGAGTCGATTGACGACCGATAACTTTCAGATTTAATCTGCTCTTTACGCTTTTATGATCATGAACATGTTTATTTATTGTTTCATTAACTTGAACATGAACTAAACATATTCCTAGAGGATTGATGTAACCGACTAGTATATAGTGTTTGATTTTGCATTCTTTTAATTTTCTTCTACAAAGTTGTTTGTGTTATCTTGAGTTATTACTTTCTTGGACTTGATCACCCAAAGAATGATCATGTATCTAGGTTGAGCCATCGAGAGAGGCAACTTAGGTTGACATAGATAGCACAACCTAAGAGGAATGAAGATATCGATAGGTGCCATGAATCTTAGGAAGTCGTTAAGGAGAATCACAGAACCCATTGCATTCTTATTAATTTAATGCTGATATGTTGTGTTAGTTAATATAGGATATATTCACTCGGCACTCGAGAGAGGGGTAGAATGAATAAGGATTCTCAACTTAAACATTGAGATAGAAAGATTTGAATGCATGAGAAAAACAAAGAATCATAATTGCTAGTTAGGTGAAATCAAGATTCTAGATCATAATCATAATCAGTTTATCTTTAATTATTTTATATGTTTGTTTCCACTTTAATTGTTTTTATTCAAAATCTGATCTTTTATTTAGTCTAGTTAAATTAGGCTTTATTAGTATTTCATTAATTAGTAGATTAAAGACATAATTCCTGTGAGTTCGACATCCTATTTTCATATCTAAACTAAAACTTGACTCCATATGCTTGCGGGTATTTTTATTGCGATAATATTGAGCACATCAAGTTTTTTGGCGCCGTTGCTAGGGATTGTTATTTTTAATTCTACTAGTTTTATTTTACATAGACCTTAATTTTAATTTTGACTGGTTTTTTAATTTATCAAGTTATTGTTGTTTCTTTTACAGATTTAAAAAAAGAAGAAGAGACAAATGACGAGAATTGCAGAACAACGAGTGGCTTTTTATGCGAGCATTGCACAACAATGAGCGGCTTCGAACTACATGGCGACAAAAAATTATCAATGGTCCAACGAGCAATTCATACCTACCAATCCTTGGTCACAGCCCAATTATAACTGGAACTGGAATTCCAACTTTTGGAACGATTCGCCAAACCACTATCATCCGGACTTCATAAATCATCAAAAAATTTTGTATAGGAATAATATGAATGCAATTCTGCCACTATCTGAATTAAGCTATCAACAACCTGCGAAAAAGAAACATAGTTGGAAGAAATTCTTGATGAATTTGTGAATAGTACAAGACAGAGTTTCATTAAAGCTGAAATTCAGTCAAAATTTTTTGAGACAACAATGGCTGACAGGTAAGCAACAATGAAATCCTAGGAAGACAAAAGATAGATATTAACAACGATTACTTATAGGAAAAAGAGCAAGATAATCTCCTTGAGAGGAAGTGAAGCAATTGGTGAAAACCTGAATGAAAAAGATATAGTTTTTGGACAGGCAAGCTGATGTGCGAAAAGGTGAATCTAACAATTTACCGCAAGTGTACGGTGTCATGTTTTAGTATAGAAAGAAGTTAGGATGTCGAACCCATAGGGATTGTTCTAAAAAGTACTAATTTTGACCTAAATAAAACCTTAACTAATTTAGACTAATAAAAAGATAAAAGATTAATTAAGAATTTAAGATGCTAGAAGATAATGATGATGAATATCTAGAGTCTTGATTTCACTATACTGGTAACCTATGACTAATAAGTTTTTCTCCTGTTTTAGATCTCTCTATGTCAATGAGTAAGTCAAGAATCCTAACCTTATTCATCCCTATCAAAGAGTGCAGGTGAATCTATCCTCCTACCACCCAAGTATTGTCTAGATTTATCGGTTAAGGACGCATTATCCTCAGTGATTTCCTATGTAGACTTCGCAAGAATAGTGGCATCAAAGATCGCTTCACTACGCCTTATGCTATAATTATCTGTGAACTAACCTAAGATTACCTTACTAGAGCGCCTAGTCTTAGGTTTCTGATTCAACAATGTGTACCAATAATTATAACCTCGATGAGTAAAAAGATCGTAAAACAAAATCAAACTCTTTAATTCATAGTTTAACCAGTAGGTTACATCAATCCTCTAGATTAAAAGGTCTAGTTCATGTACAATAGATTGAAACAAAATATAAAAGCATTCAACATCACAAAAAGATAGATAAAAGAAAGTAAAATCTCCATTGAGTCATTTGTCAGACGATTCACTCCTTCCTTGATTCCTCGAATCTTCTTTGTCTTCTAGTTCTTCAAGTCTGCTCTCTTCTCTTCCAAAGAACCCTAATTATGTTGATAAATCACCTATTTATAGAATAGGAGGTGTGGGCCCAAGACCCAAGATGATTTGGGTTCCAAAAACCTTAATTTCCAAAATTCATGTTGGGCGGCATGAGGCGGCGCCCATACGCAGCGCCGCGGCGTTATGATTTCAGCTGTCAGGCTACTTCAGGCGGCACCGTGGCACCCATTTGGTGGCGCCGCGGCATTGAGCTTCAGTCAGACTTCCCTGTTTTTCCTCTGAATACTCGCGTTTTTCCTTTTTATCAACTTTCTTCAATTCTTCTCAATTTTATGCCGACTTTTGACAATTTTTTCTGCTTCTTTATGAGCTGACACAAAAACATAAAAAACACAAATAAAATATCTAAAATCTCGAGAATTAACATTGATTACGGGCAAAAACGTACCTATTTTTGATACCCGTTTACACTTGATTCTATGTTTAATCCTTGATATTTTAGTAGTTTTATGTATGTTTTTATGTTTTTATGTCAGGACATGAAAGTATTGGAAAACACGATAAAATATGGTGAATATTGAAGAAA